>CAUYQG010081758.1:0-21737 GCA_963574415.1 Tarsius wallacei | reverse complement strand
GCCCAGCTGATTTTTTGATTTATTGTAGAGATGAGGTCTCGCTTGCCCAGGCGGGTCTCGAACCCGCGGGCTCAGGCAATCCACTCACCTCAGCCTCCCAAAGGCGCGGGATTACAGGCTGAGCCACCGAGCCCGGCTTGTAATCATATCTTAATCAAAAGAAATTTTTAGCACTTAAAGCCTTCTAGTCAGAGGGACTTTTTAAAATATTAAATTTCAATTTGCATATGTATTATAAAGCAGATATGTATGATGGGGGAATCAATAAAAGATTATAAATGAGTAATTGATTAAATTTTAATAAAATTGTTTGCATAAGTAAAATGGTTATATAAGTTAAAAAAGAAGAATCATGACATTAAATTTCTTACCATTGAAGAGATTCCATGGTTTATTTTTTACACAAATAGTGGAAGTATAAATTGCAATGGTATTTAGATTCCACTGGCTATACTTTAAAATGACATAAGACTTTTTATTTTAAAATGTCAATAATTGCAACAGGTTAGAAATTACAAAATTTATAACTATTTGAATTATTATGAAAAATTAAACATCAACTAAAAATTATGTGAAGGGGCTTTCAAAAATCCCTTTAGGTGGTGTTGAAGCAGAAGTTTGGAACAGTTGGACTAATTCTGGCATATTTATAGAATACTTCTTATTCGCAATAAAAGGAAATTTTCCAACTAATAAAAATTACATCTGAGAAATCAAGATAAATGTAAATAGATGGAACCTCAAGTGATTATGTGCTGTAGTTTTTAGGTTGCTTTTCAGATGGTTTTTTTTTTCTTGAATTTTATGAGCTGAGGCATTTATTTTACAAACTAATAATTGTTGTTCTAGCATATAGACTTGCTATGTGGAAAGAATCTGCTGTGAATATAAATCTAAACTTAATAACATTTAATATTTATCTATTGAAAAACTAATAACTGTTCCGCTTATAGAAAAATAAATAAATATAATAGCCTAAGTGTGTTCCAGTTAAAAATGTATGCACATATGAAAACATACATATAGTATGTCTATATTATTACATACTATTAAATTATAGTGTGTGTATATTATTAAACATTAATTATTATTAAATCACAATACAAGTAAATAGATTCTGACTTAAATTTTTTTTGAAGGTAGCATATTACTTACATATAGCAGGTACTCAGTAAAAACTGTTGATTGTAAAATAAATGTTAGTTGTATGCTACATTATGACATATATTTTTCCCAGGCAGATTCAGTTTTTCTGTGTTTTTCCATTCAATTTCTCTAAGAAATTTACACAAATATTTTTATCTCATTACAAGATCCACTCAAACAAGGTGCAAAGTAATACATTTTAAAATTACAAATTTCTTAACATTTTCTCAAATTATCTATACTTATTATGCTAACTATAATATCTATAGCAGTAATTATCATTTAATAATAGATATTATAGTTTATAATGAATTCTGATTCAGTTAAATATCACAATTAACAACCTACTCAATTATCCTATAGTAATTAGGCTTCAGTATATCAGAGATAACATCTAAAACAAATTATTTATATCTGGGTTGAAAATTGCAAGCAGATGAAAGTAGCAGCTGCCCTTAATAATTAGATATAATTTTGTTTTATGTGTTTTAAATACATTTTTAGATATTTACTGAAAAGCATATTAGATAAGATAAAACAACCACACTAGTGTGGCCTGCAATATTATCCTAATTAAATTTGACAAGGTTATCAATTTGAAATTGTTTTTCAGAAAACATATGTGCATTCCCTGGGATGACATCATCATACTTCTATATGAAAACCAGCTTAATTTATTAAAAAGTATCTGCACTTGTATGTTTTGAATGCTTTCTTGGAAATTAGATATGCTATATACAGATAATAGTCGACTTTTAGCTGTGGAAGTATATTATAGCAAAGATAATTTATTCTTCTGGTCATCATGTTTTTATTGTGAAAATCTTGAGGTTCATCTAATCTTACATATAGACAGTATGGATTGTGACTCAGGAGGTCCTGATTTAGTCAAGTGACTTATTCTCAGTCAGTTTTAGTGTTTTGCATTGTTTATGAATGAGGCTAAAATCATGGGATGCAATAAACCCATTGCAAACAATGCTGATCAAATCACAGTTGCAGTATGGTATTGACTCTTTGTCTCATAAACTATAAAAATGCATATCTGTACAGCGAGATGCTTCCCGAATGTAGGGTTACATTTTAGGAGCATGGTAAACTAGAATGTTTCATCTAGAGGAAAGCATGCAGGAGTTTGGGGACTCTAGAAAGCATGTCATGTAGAAGCAACTGAAGTGAATTAGACTTGAAACTATAGACTCAGCAGAGCTATCTTTAAATATTTAGACAACTTTGAAATATTAAAAGCATTAGAATTTTTCTATGTTGGTCCAGAATTCAGAACAAGGGTTAACAGTGAAAGTGAAAAAGAATATAGATTTTGTCTTAGTATCAGAATTACTATTTTTAAAAAAAATTAGACACAGGGGGTTTACATGTGTGTTTGTTACATGAACATATTGTGTAGTGCTGGGGATCGGGTCTCAGGTGGCCCATTCCTCAGATAGTGAACATTGTGCCCTGTAGGTAGTTTCTGAACTCTAACCCCTCTCCCCACTCCCCCTTATTGGTTTCCCCAGTGTCTATTACTTCCATTGTGACCATTTAGCTCCCTTATATGAGTGAGAACATGCTGTGTTTGGTTTTCTGTTTCTGAGTCTGTTCTCTTAGGATAATGATCTCCAGCTCCATCCATGTTGCTGCAAAGGACGTGATTTCATTCTATTTTATGGTGGCTTAGTATTTCACATTTTTGTTATCCACTGATCAGTTGATGGGCATTTAGGTTGGTTCCACATCTTTGCAATTGTGAATTGTGTGGCAATAAGCATGCAGGTTCAGGTGTCTTTTTTATATAACAAATTCTGTTTCTTACAGTAGATGCCTTGTAGTGGGATTATTGAATCAAATGGTAAATTTACTTTTAGTTTTTTGAGTAATTTCTGTACTGCTTTACAAGGAAACTGTACTAATTTACACTTCCATCTACAGTATACAAGTATTCTCCCTGCATCCATGCCAGCATCTATTGCTTCTGGTTTTTAAATAATGGCCATTCTGACTGGTATAAGGTGGTATCTCATTGTGGTTTTAATTCGCATTTCCCTGATTATGAGTGATGTTGAGCATTTTTTCATATGTTTGTTGACCATTTGTATATCTTCTTTTGAGAGACTTCTGTTTATGTAGTTTGCCTACTTTTAATGCGATAATTTGCTTTTTTATCTTGATGATTTGTTTGAGTTCTTTGTAGATTCTGGATATTAGTCCTTTGTCAGATGTATTGTTTGCAAATATCTTCTTCCATTTTGTAGACTGCCTATTTACTTTGTTGATTATTTCTTTTCTGTGCAGAGCCTTTTAGTTTAATTAAGTCCTATTTATTTATTTTTGTTTTAGTTGCATTTGCTTTGGGGGCTTTAGTCATAAATTATTTGTCTAGGCCGATGTCCATAAGAGTTTTTCCTAAGATTTTTTCTAGGATTTTTATTTTTTCTGGTCTGACCTTTAAGTCGTTAATCCATCTTGAGTTAATTTTTGTATATGGGGAGAGATAGGAATCAAGTTTCATTTTCCTGTATTTGGCTATCCAATTTTCCAAGCACCATTGGTTGAATAAGGTATACTATCCCAAGTATATATTTTAGTTTGCTTTTTTAAAGATCAGCTGGTTGTAGGTATTTGGGTTTATTTCTGGAGTCTCTATTCTGTTCCATTACTTCACATGTCTGCTCTTGTATCAGTACTACACTGTTTTGATTACTACAGCCTTGTAGTATAATTTGAAATCAGATAATGTGATACCTCTAGGTTTATTCACTTAGGATTGATTTGGCTATTCTGACTCTTTTTTGGTTCCATATGAATTTTAGGATTGTTTTTTTCTAATTCTGTGAAAAATGACATTGGCAGTTTGATAGGTATTACGCTGAATCTGTAGATTACTTTGGGTAGTATGGTCATTTAAATAATGTTGATTCTTCTCATCCATGAGCTTGGGACGTTTCTCCATTTGTTTGTGTCCTCTGCAATTTACTTAACCACAATTTTGTAGTTCTTGTAGAGCTCTTTTACCTTCTTGATTAAATATATTCCTAGGTTTCAGCTTTTTGGCTGTTATTGTAAGTGGAATTGAGTTCTTGATTTGATTCTCAGCTTGGTTGCTGTTTGTGTATAGCAGTGCAACTGATTTGTGTGTGTTGACTTTGTGTCCTGAAACTTTGTTGAATTCATTTATCAAGTCCAGAAATCTTTTGGAGGAGTCTTTGGTGTTTTCTAGGTATACAATCATATTGTTGGCATACAGAGATAGTTTGAGTTCTTCTTTTCCAATTTGGATATACTTTATTTCTTTTTCTTGCCTGAATACTCTGGCTAGGACTTCCAGTACTATGTTAAATAGGAGTGATGAAAGTGAGCATTCTTGCCTTCTTCCAGTTGTGAGAGGAAATGTGTTTGTTCAACTTTTCTCCATTCAGGATGATGTTGGCTATGGATTTGTCATACATAGTTTTTATAATTTTGAGGACTGTTCCCTGTGCCTATTTTGCAGAGAGTTTTTACCATGAAAGGATGCTGGATTTTATCAAATGTTTTTTTCTGTATCTATTGAAATGATCATGTGACTTTTGTTTTTGTTTTTATGTAGTGGATCACATTTATTGACTTGCATATGTTGCACCACCCTAGCATCCCTGGGATAAAATCTACTTGGTCATGGTGTATTATTTATTTTTTTATGTGCTGTTGAATTCGGTTTGCTAATATTTTGTTGAGGATTTTTGAATTTATGTTCATAAGGGATATTGGTCAGTAGTTTTCTTTCTATGTTCTGTATTTTCCAGGCTTTGATATCATAGTGATACTGGCCTCATAGAATGAGTTGGGGAGGATTCCCTCTTCTTCATTCTTGTGGAATAGCTTCAGTAAAATTGGTACAGTAGTTATTTGATGTTCTGGTAGAATTGAGCTGTGAGTCCATCAGGTCCTGGACTTTTGTTGTTGTTGTTATTGGGAAACTTCTAATTACTGTTTCAAATAGTTACTCATTTTTGGTCTTTTCAGTGTTTCTATTCTTTCTGATTCAAGGTTGAGAGGTATATATTTCTGGTAAATTACTAGTTTTCTGTAAATTGTCTAGTTTGTTTGCATAGAGGTGTCTATAATAGTCTCAGATGATTTTTTGAATTTCTGTCACATCAGTTGTAATGTCTCCGTTTTCATTTCTGATTCAGACAATTTGAGTCTTCTATCTTCATTTCTTAATTAGTTAACTAGTGGTCTATCAAATTTGTTTATCTTTTCAATGAATCAACTTTTTGTTTCATTGATCTTTTATGTTTTTTCACATTTGAATTTCATTTAGTTTTGATCTGATCTTTGTTATTTCTTTTCTTCACCTAGTTTCGGATTTGTTTTTTTTGTGTGTGTGTTTTTCTAGTTTCTTGAGATAACAATGCTATGTTGTCAATATGTGATCTTTCAGTCTTATTAATGTGGGTCTTAAGCCCTATAATTTTTCCTCTGAGTACAGCTTTGGCTATGTCCCAGCAGTTTTGATAACTTGTTTCATGGCTGTTGTTCATTGCAGAAAATTTTAAAATTTCCATCTTGACTTCATTGCTGATCCAAGGATCATTCAGTAGCAAATTGTTTAACTTCTTTTTCTTTGGCTTTGTGAGTTCTTGTTGGAGTTAGTTTTTAGTTTCTTTTCACTGTGGTCTGAGATGATGTTTAATAGATTTTGCTTTTTTTGAATTTATTGAGACTTGATTTGTGGTCTGTCATATAATGTATCTTGGAGAATGTTCCATGTGCTGATGAGAAAAATAGATATTCGGTAGTTTTGAAATAGAATGTTCTGTTGATGTCTGTTAGTTCCATTTCCTCTAGAGTCCTGTTTAACTCCAATGTTTTGATCTGTCTATTACTGTCAGTGGAAAGTTGAAGTCTCACACTATTATTGTATTGCGTGCTCTCTCTCTCTCTCTCATAGGTTTAATAGACTTTGGTTTATAAAGCTGGGGACTCTGGTGGTAGGTGCTTACATATTTAAAATTGTTATGTCTTCTTCTTGGATGATCCCTTTATCATTATATAGTAGCCATCATTGTCTTGTTTTATTGTTGTTCATATAAAATATGTTTTATCTGATATGAGAATGGCTACTCCTGCTTGTTTTGGGTTTCCATTCCATTCAATAATGAATATTTTCCCCCACCCCTTTACCTTGAGTCTATAGGAGTCTTTGTGAATTAAGTGGATCTCTTGAAGACAGCAGCAGCTATTTGGGTTTTGTGTGTGTGTGTGTGTGTGTGTGTGTGTGTGTGTTTTCTATCCATTCTGCCAGTCTGTATCTTTTTAGTTGGTCATTGAGACCATTTATATTCAGAGTAAATAATGTATATGTAAGGTACTGTTCTATTTATCATACTGGTTGTTACCCGGTTGTTTTCTTTATTTATTTTTTCTATTGTGTTGGTATTCCATAAAGCCTGTGAACTTTATGATTTCCAATGCTTATCTACTGTTGTATTTTGACCTTTTGTATCATTATTTAGACTCCTTTGAATATTTCTTGTAGACCTACCTGGTCTAGTGGTGACAAATTCCCTCAGTGTTTGCTTGTCTGCAAAGAACTTCATTTGCCAATCATTTATGAAACTTAGTTTTGCAAGATACAAAACCTTGGCTGACAGTTATTCTATTTGAGAACATGGAGTTCAATATCTTCTGGCTTACAGGGTTTCTTCTGAGAAATCTGCTGTTAGTCTGATAGATTTGCCTTTGTAAGTTATTTGATGCTTTTGTCTCATTTCTCTTAAAATCCTTTCCTTCACATTAACTTTATGTAGCTGGATGATCATATGCCTTGGGCATGACCTTTTTGCAATGAATCATCTGGGAATTCTTTGGGCTTCTTGTATCTGGATGTTTAGATCTCTGGCAAGGCCAGGGAAGTTTTCCTCCATTATTCTCTCAAACAGAATTTCTAAACCTCTTGCTTTCTCTTCTTCCTCAGGAACACCTACGATTTTTAGGTTTGGACATTTTACATTATTTCACCTTTCTTGAAGACTTTGTTCCATTCTTTTGCTTCTCTTTTCTTTATTGTTGTTTGGGTTAATTCAAAAGCCTTGTCTTCAAGTTCTGAGATCCTTTCTTCTGTTTGTTCTAGTCTACTGTTAAAACTTTCCACTGCATTTTGTACTTCCCTAAATGCTTCTTTCATTTCCAGAATTTCAGCTCAGTTGATTTTTTTTTTAATAGATGTCTCTTTGTAGAATCTTTCATCCATATCCTGAATAGTTTTTTTTAAAAAATTTCTTTATGTTGGCTTTGAAACTTCTTCTGAAATTCCTTGACCGATTTTATCATCAACCTTTTAAATTCTTCATCTGGAATTGCAAAAATTTCATTTTGGTTAGGGTTTGTTGCTGAAGAGTTGATATGGTCTTTTGGGGGTGTTGGAGAGCTATTTTTTCATATGGTCAGAATTATTTTTTTGGTTCCTCATGTGGATAGACAACTTCTTCTTATTTAAGGTTGGCAGGAGACTGATGTAGGCACTGTAGGTCTCCCGTGGTTATATATAGTCTTGGTGTGGTGAATTTCTCAATTGCCAGATGTGGCAGCCCTGTGCTATATACCTGCACTGGCTCATGGCATCCTGAGTGGCTTGGAAAGTGTTATTAGCTGGCATTTGGGATCAGGCCTTCTCCAAAGCTGTGGCATTGTATCAGATTTGTTGTGCTATACTGTTGACCTCTGGCCAGGAGGTGGCACTTGTGGGAGAAAGCTGGCTATGACGGTGGTTGTAGGATTTCTCCTTAGCGAATATTTCTTGGTGAGTGTTGCCAAGTATGAGGGTGAGGCTCTAGGAATTTCCCAAGTTTTCTGTCTGTTTTGAGTCTTCATGGATAGTGCAAGGGAAAGAAACTGAAGCATCCCACACACGTGCACTATTAGCTGCCCTAGTGAGTATTAGCCGGGAGTCCCAGACCACTGGGGTAATGCTGTTGTATAGAGCAGGCACAGAAGAGTTCACAGGGGAGTGGAGGGGGATGGTGGTGAGAGATTGCTATGGCTAAGCATCCCACCTGGTTCCTGCCTTGGCCTCAGACAATCTATAATCTGAATGTCAAGGTGCAGCTGGCCTCAGGGCCTCAGGTGTGTTCAGGCAACTTGCCCAGCCAGTAACTGTATGCATCCATGGAGTTTGCTGTTGGGGTCCATTCTCTTTCAGCCTAGCTGGAAAGCAGCTGTTCCACCCCACAAGGGCTGAATTCCTGGGAAGTGGTGACTGGCGCTGCTCAAGGCTTTTTTTCCTGCACCACTACATGGCAGAGCATGACTGTGGGTCAGTCCATTTCCCCTAAGGAACTGTGGTCCAACAAGGTACAGGGAGCCCTGCAAGTCTGCACAGGAGCACAGAACTCCTGAATGTCCATCACTCACCTTTCCTTCTGTGTCTGGAGGCTGTGGTGGTCTGTGATGGTGTAGGCAGGAGTCTGGCCAGTGCCAGGTCAATGGATATTTTTTTCTTTTTCTTTGCTCTAAGTAGATATTATCACTCCTTTTGAGACTCATGGGTCATGCTGCTGGATACTTTCCTGATTGTTGAGGAAACTATCTTGGTTTATTCCGGAGAAACTCACTCTAGCTGCCTCATGTTGACCATCTTAATCCTCTCTATCAGAATTACTTTTAAAGGCCAGTTTTTTGGCAGTGGAATAAATTACCTAATATGATAGTGGGCTGCCCATCGTAGAGATACATTAACCGACCATCTTTAAGGAACACGGTGAAACATGCTAAACTCTAGGACTCCTATATATATCATGGGGTTTTAGAGTACTTATACATTTCTTTTAAAATTCTAAAATTCAGTGTTTTAAACATGGATTGCTTAGCAAATCTCTCTTTACGTTTATCTATGGTGGCAAGATAGTTTTAATTTTGAATGTACTTCCTTTCATTCAATGAGAGCAGTTATTATGAGCCAGGTATGGTGTTAAGCACTGATATAGAATGGATAGCAAAATTAGACCCAGTGTCAGCCTTATGAAGGCCAGAGATCAGCAAAGGCAGAAATCATTCAGTAGTCATATAATCAAATGTGCGATTGTAAACTTTGGTAAATGGAATGGAGAAGGTAATTGGCAACATCATATCAAAGCTATAAACTTTTGTCTGTGTCATAATTGCCATCTAGTATAGCCCACATTATCTCTCACCTGGAGTACTACACAGCCTTCTGGGCTCCTTGCTTCCACTCACGCTGCCCTCCAAATCTTTTTCAGCTCTATAGTAAGTGTAGTATCCACCAAATGGAGATTTTGCCTCTACCCTTTCTAAAATCCCACAGTGCTTCTCATTGCTCTAAAGATAAAGACCAACATTCTTAACATGTCCTGAAAAATTTTTTATAACATGGCCCACTTATATCATAAAGACTATCTTGAACCACTTTCTCCCATTTTTTGTACTCCAGCCACTTGGGATTTTTAGTGCTGGAATATTACTCAATATCATCTGCAACAGGGCCTTTGCACACGCTGTTCCTTCTTCCTCCCAAACTCTCAATCCCCTCTGCGTCATCTAGATAACTTAAATATAAACTCAAAAATTGCCTTTTTGTACACAGTCATAAGTCATTTACTCAACAAATATTTATTGAGTTCCTATTAAGCACCAAGCACTGTTCTGGGTGTTTGAATTATACGAACAAACAAAACAGTCAAAGAGACTTGCCCTCCAGAAGGAATAAGCAAAGATTATTTATATTTTTACATAAATAATATAGCTAGTTTATATTTTACATAGAAAAGCCATTATCTATATGATTAGATATAGATGAAATAGTTAATTTCATAGGATATGCAACCGAGACTTTTAATGTTAAAATTTCTAATAACTCTTAGGAATGTAGAATTAGATAGACGACTATATAAATGGTCCTTTGATAAAAACACACACTCCTCTATATGTACAGTTTACAGAGAACTTGGGTCATTATGTACCACATTATTTCATAATTTAGTTGATAGTATATTAATGTAAATTTAATGTATATGTATATCATATGTATATAGTGTATATATAAGTTATGTGTGATAATATAAGTGTACTTATTATATACTGTCTACCACATAAGAATGCAGACCAATATTTTACCATAAAAATATTATAGATTTATTCAAAATTAGTTTTGATATTTTGAATTTAAATTTATGATTTTATAGATAGTGATTATGGAATTTATTTCTTTCAAAGCAAAAGGTCATTACTGATTAAACAATTAGTTAATTCAGAAAGGCTTTATTTATCACATTTTATTCAGTGTTGGCCGTTGAAAAGAGGCTTTTCCAAATGAGCAAACATCTTCACTGGTCTAAGGAATTTATATTCCACCTAGAGAAACAACATAAATGAAACAGTATGAGACAGTATCATCCACAAAGTACAACAAAGCATATAAAAAGTGAACATAAAAGAAGAAAACAAAACTTTTCCTCACCCCAATTATTTTCAATATGCTTCCTTATTCAGCAAGACACAAACAGTACTGTCATGAATTTATGTTACTTCAGAATAAATTCACTAGCTGGACTGACTTCTGGTATGAAACAACTGCTAACTAGTGTTTAGTGCTACTCAAAAAACTGTAGAAGCAACAACCTGAAATCTCCAGGAAACTTCTGGGGTAATAGATTATGATTGTATTATTAAGATATCTCAGTTTGTAGGCTTTACAAGTTATAGATCTTAGGAGAAAAATAACAGCTCAGGGTGAGTTTCTTCTCTGAGCTCACTGAGATGAGAAAAGGGCAAAAGCACTCTAAGGAGTTCTAGCAGCTTGGGAAGTAGCTGTATCAGATAGGATCTCATAGTGGTAATTGTAGCTCTGTTTCCTTCCGTCACCCTGACTGTGGTGAGAGGCAAGAACTTAGAGCGATGGATTGAGAAAAATACTATGACATGAAAGGACCATTGGTTTGGATAAAACTACAGTCAGTAAAAGTGGAAAATAAACTTCCATGTGTTTGGCCTTTAGCAGCCTCAGAGACTTCAAATAACATTTTACCAAATTGCTTTTGAGTCCTTCACAGCTGTAATGCTTTTTTATTTGGGTCACTTGATAGCTTAAAATCTGTTAGCAGTTGTGAAATAGTGTGAACAAAAATATAGATTGTATTTTTCTTCTTAAATGCCACTTGATCCAATAAAATTTAGGCCAAGGGTACATATGAATTGGAAAAGTTCCTATTGATTTCCACGGCTGCTGATATGGATAATGTCTGTACTCCAAAAAGCCTCTTTATTTGGGTCAGGAATGCCCCAAACAAACTTATTTTCATAGAGCTCAATTCTATTAGTTGAAGACTTCAATGTTACTCTCGGTTTCAGATATTATTTATGCTAGATGGTTTTGTATGTAGGGCGCATAGTTTAAAAGGGTGCACTCTGTAATATTAAATGATATGACAAATGAATGCTGAGAACAGAATTTAAATTTGAAAAAACTAACATGCTGACAATTGACAAATGGCCCAATTAACATTACAGACATTTTACCAAGTTGAAAAATTAGAAGGAAACAAAAATGTAGTTGTATTAGAAGCAAAGTTTAGAAGTTTACAAAAATCATTTTTCCCTATTTCAGAAAAATGACTTAGGATTATTTTTCTCAATTGCTTACTTATGGTGCTTTTAAGAGAGAGCAGTAATCTATGATTAAGTGCCTAGTGATTTAGGTGGGTTATTGAAAAGGTTATGTACAAAGTGGATGTTTACATTTTGGATCACTGTGTTATAAAGTCGGTTTCCTACGTAACTGGAAGCAAGGGGACCTGGTTCATCACTGCAGCCCTAGAGGCTAGACAAGTGTGGGCACACAACAGACCTCCTGAGACCCTCCATACATTTTGTTGAATGTTTGTATGAAGGTCCTACAAAATAATGAATGCAGAATATCAAAATGTGACTCATAATATGGAAGTACTCTGAATGAAATATTAGTGAAATCAGTTCAAGATGATGAAAATTTTCCAACTTGATATGAATATATTTGACAATGAAACATGAATAGAAGATGTCATATTTCTCTCAAATAATTCTCTACCATCAGTTTTGTAGAGGAAAGAAAGTAATTAAAAATAAAACCTGCTCTAAAGATGAACTTATAATTACTTCTGTATCCTCAATCATAGAAATAAAGACAAATCCTTAATATAAAAAGGAGTATACCATTGCTCTTTGTAATTTTTTGTTTTGGAAATTTGCTCCTTGATAGGAAAACTGACGAAGAGAAAACAGAAATAAAAAGGTGGTGAATTTACAGCAAAAAGGCATTGTAACATAGTTGATGGCTTTATTTCTTTTATCAACATTTCTCACTAAAGATTGTTGTTTTTGCATCCCTCGTTTGTTCATTCATATTTTTCTTTCTTCCTTCCTTCTCTCCCTTTCTCCCTCCTTCTATTCCTCCCTCGTCCCTTCCTTCCTCTTGAATCTCAGGCAAATGGAAGCTATACAAAAAGATTCACACATATGCTTTGAGATTTAGACAAGTCTAAGGAACTTTTTAGGGAGCTACTCACTTTAACAGATGCTAAGGATATAGGCCAGGAAAATATAGGAATGTGGAAATGAAGGAAACCCTGAAAAATGACATTTCCTTCTTCTTCTTCAGTTGTTCATTTCCTTCACAGCCTGTCTTTGCTATCATATGTTGACAGGAATCCTGAAGTATCTACCATGCACAATGCTAAATCCTTACGTTAGTGTCAATGAACAGAAAATTTTCTTATGTTTATTCAGCTCTCAAAGGATATCACAACATCTTCAAAAATCTCTTATTGATAAGTCTGATATAAAGACATGAAATATTGGCCTGGTGTGGTGGCTCATGTCTGGAATCCCAGCACTTTGGGAGGCTGAGGCTGGGATTGCTTGAGGCTAGAAATTCAAAACCAGACCGCACAGAATAGCTAGACCCATTCCTATACAAAATAATAAATACATAGCAAAAATTAGCTGAATGTGGTGGTTTGTGCCTATAGTCCTAGCTACTCCAAAGGCTGCTAAATCCGGGAATTCGAGGCTCTTAGGGAAAATAAAATTATTACTTGCTGTTTGTCACCTGAGAGCAATGTACATCAACCATTCCATAATTCTTGAGGAATATTTTCTACTTGAAAGTAACATCAGACTTTGTAGAAAAGATGAAGTTGTGGCCTAACTTGTTGGTGCTGCCTGCCTTTCCTGGAAGTGTAGCCCTTGAGAACCTGATTCCTTGAAATGACCTTAGAGCATGAGAGGATAAGGATCAATTCTTTCTGTCACTAAGAGTCTGTGGGGAATTACACCTGAGTGCAGAAAGCCACACTTTTAAAAACTCAAAGGTTACCATAGTTAAATGATATTGGGCTGCTAGCTGCCAGAATTTTCAAAGCAGATTCATCTAAAAAAAATCAATATGGACACAAGACATTTATTGTATTATTCCATTATACATCCATACCTCAAACATTTAACATGTTGTCAAGAATAATACTCTGAGCTCTTAAACCTTAACCAAATGTAAAAGCAGGGACCCACAGAAAATTAAATCTCCAGTGAATCAATACATCAAATTCATTATTTTTGTTCCTTGGTATTTCAATGATTCCATAAAAAGAAAAGGAGCCTATTTAAAAAATTTTAAAACATGTGCCCAGTAAAGGAAGCATTTTTAGAAAAGTCACCAACAACACACCCATTAAAAGAAATATCTTAGTTGATTTAACAACAACAACAACAACAACAAGTGAAGGACTTACAGAAGGTGGCTTTAGGGAATATATTGATTTAAAGTATGATAGTTCACTTCTGGCAATTTCTGCCTTTAGTGAAGCAGGTCACAGGACAGTAGTACGGTTTAGAATAAGGTAATGAAGTAGCAGTAATACAGGCAGTTTGATGGTTAAAAGGGTAATGTGAGTTGTGAAATCTAACTACTAGTTGTATAGTTTTATAAGGAATTAAAGTAGGTGAATACCTAAAGAGTACTTATTTGTGAGAAGAAACCTTATCTATATAACTAGATAAGTGCATATTTTGCTTGCCTTGACCATTAAATTCATGCTTAAATAATATCAAAATGCCTATGTAAATAATAAAACATTCAATCGTCTATATGCCAGACTTTTCGAAGTCTCTCTGTTCAAAGTAGACTATTTACTATTTAGAATAGGCATGGACTAGCTAGAAGAGTAATGGCAAAATAAAAGCTAATGTATTAGGATAAAAAAATTGCATTGTAACATGCTTTATATTAAATATTCCCTAGACTATTTTTTTTAAAGCAGGATTTATTGAGAGGACAGAAAAGCTCCCAGAGTGGGAGGGGACCTGAGGGGTTGCCCCCTAGGCTATTTTTGATATTAAGCTTCACTCTGTAGGTTTTTTTAAATACTTGCATTGCATAAAACTTTTCCCCAATAGTTTCTACTTTAAATAATACTGGAAAATATGTCCTGTCAACTAGGTAGAAGTTTTAGATAATTTTTTATGACTCAATTTAACTGCATAATTAAATATTCTTATATAAATAAATTCAGTCATTCATAGTTATTTCATATTATTGAGCCACTTCTATATGTCAGGCACTAGAAGTAAACATATGACATACTATGTATGTCAATATGACATACATACATAACATTCATGCATACCTGCACATGAATATATTCAATGAAAAATACACTCAATTGATCAGATTTTTATCCACATTGATTCTTAAAAAGAAAACAACAGAAAAATGAGTAGATATCAGGAAATTAGATTTTTTGAATCTTTATTTTAAGTTAAGAATGACTTCTCTAATTTAAGATCTGGGGTCAATATATATCTGGCTTGGTTTTCTACAACTTTTACTTGAACATATTTATTTTAATTAAATTTGAAACTTGCACTAAACTTTTAGAATATTGAAAGCTATCAAAATACCCATTTCCTGAATATTGCAATAGAGGGAGATATTATATTCCTATAAGTCTTATCCACATGAAAAGATATATTGCAGTATGATGAAAGGAGATAAGAATATTATATTACAAATTTGAGCACAATCTTTAAGAATAGCAGTGTTGTCACAATGGATTGAAAAAAAAAGAAAAAGAAATTTCCCTTTGTGAGTAGTAAGTCCATGCTTGTTCAGTGAAGCAGTATTAATATTTTGATAAGAGCAAGATTTAATATGAAATTTTAGATGACCAACAACTTGTACCAAACATACTTTTTTTGAGCAGCATATTGCTGTTTTTTCTGATTTGGCGATGCTCAGGACTCTAGTAAAAGTGAAGATGCATAGAACTGATGACACAAGTCTGTGAGGCTAAAGCTCCACACTGTGAAAGATATCTGAGCAATAACCTCGCTATGATGCTTGAAATAAAACATACAAAAAATGATCTCTATCAGTCAATTTACTATGACCATCATTCAAACATAAAGTACTTTACAAGGCATACGTGCAAAAGTCCACCCACTTGCCCAGTTGCATGGGAAGGTCCTGGAGTGGTGCCTTCTTTTGGATGCCTAATCACACCATTCCTTCTCTTGTGCATATTATATATAGGGACAATTAAGAGGTGGAATGTTCTGGATTTTGCTGTTGCATTCCCAATCGTTTCTTCTAATGTGTTTTTCTGTTCCCTGTATTTGCTTCAAATTGGTAGAGCTAGAGGCTCAGTCAGAATTCAGTTTATGTTTTGGAAAAACTGTCATAATGGGAATTTTATGCTTCTCTTAAGAGAGACATGTCTGAATTTTGTTCTTTCTTGCTCTCCTTATCTGACTTTGATGGATGATACTGAAACCATTAATTCATTAGGGGTTGTGAAACACAAAGAGTGATTTTTCTAAAAACAAAACAAAAAACGAGGTGGACTGTGAGTCTAGCAAAGAAAGACTATTGAGATTCTGTGACTATAAAATTTGTTTTCTAGAACTTAACCACACTAATGATTCATAATGGTAGAGTGAATTCAGTTTAAAAAAACCATTTGATACTATCGAGAATAGGGTTGATATTTACTTAAGAACTCAGAATTTCTTTGTTTTTTGGTGACTTTTTTTTTTTTTTGAGTTGGAGTCTCACTCCGTCGCCCAGACTGGAGTGCAGTGGCCGCGCCGGCCACCGCAGCCTCGACCCGCTGGGCTCCGGCGATCCTTCCGCCTCAGCCTTCCGAGTAGCCGGAACTACAGGCGCGCGCTAACACACCCGGCTAGTTTTTGATTTATTGTAGAGATGAGGTCTCGCCAAGTTGCCCAGGCGGGTCTCGAACCCGCGGGCTCAGGCAATCCACTCACCTCAGACTCCCAAAGGCGCGGGATTACAGGCTGAGCCACCGAGCCCGGCGCGACTTTTCATTTGTTGATTTGGTTTCCTTTCTTCATTATGATCCCTCAGACCGATAATAAAGGTGACTCTGCACTTTCAAGAAGTGCGAGGAGATCATTCCGTCTGAATTGTGAAACTGGTTGACTCTTGGTGATAAGATTTCCGTATACTGAGAGGATGAATGTATAAATAAATAAAATAGAGTATTGGCGTGACAGCTCTACAGAAAAACGCTATATAACACACTGCTAAGTTTCCTTATACTTTATAGACTTGAGAATATTGAAATTAATAATAAATTATGTTAAACATTATTAACTTTAAAAATAAAGGCAAAACTACGTTTTTGATTTTTTTTGAGTTGGAGTCTCACTGTCGCCGAGGCTGGAGTGCAGTGGCACACTCATGGCCACCCAGTGTCGACCCGCTGGGCTCAGGCTATCCTTCCACCTCAGTCTTCCAAGTAGCCAGAACTACAGGCACTCGCTACCACAACTGGCTAATTTTTTGATTTATTGTAGAGGTGAGATCTCGCCAAGTTGCCCGGGCTGGTCCCGAACCCCTGGGTTCAGGCAATCCTCTCGCCTCCGCCTCCCAAAGTGCTGGGATTACAGGCTTGAGCCACTGTGCCTGGCAAAACTATGTTTTTGAGAGAGATTTGATTGCCAAATTCTCCCACTCCCTCTACCCACCATGCCCTCCCATTCCTGCCCCTTCAGAAGCTTATTTTTGTTTTATTAGTCATCTCAAACATCAATCCACCATTAAGTCTCCCATGGAAGTCTTTTCTACACTTTTGTTGAGTTCTTTTAAAGAGTCAAGCTATGTGCATTATATAAGTTTGTCCATTTAATCCCTAAAAATATTCTGAGGTTGATAGTTTCCTGGTTTATAAGTGAGGAGACTGAGTCTTAGAGAGATTAGATTACTTGCTGAAGCTCATGCATCAGTAATTGTGGGAGCCAGGAATGGCCTCAAGTCAGTCAGACTTAAACCTTATACTCCTATAAGTACAGAAACTTATAAAATTTAATTCTCTGAACTTGTCCAAGAGAAGATCATGTTACTTCATGACAGCATTCAGATTAGCCACGTCTTTTCTCTGGAAGTACTTTTTAAGTACTGTAGATAAACTCTCCATAGGAGAGAATTAAGGGCATGGAAATCTCAGATTTAAGACCTGTTCATGAAAATTATTCAAAATCTCCAGGTTTCCGTTTTCTCATTAATATGAGGGTAATAATGTTCACCTCCTGTGTCACCATGAGGATTAAATGTAAATAGTACCCGACACATAGTGATAATGAGGACTTTAAAAAGTATATTATAATACTCTTATAGTCCTGCACTAGGTAGGAAAGATGAGTGATAGAGTTTAAAATCTAATTGAGGAGATGAATGGTAATATATAGATGATTATTAGGACAATTGTAATATGTGTTAAAAATATGTCAATGGACTATATATACAGAGCGTGCCAAAAAATGTATACATATTTTAAGAAAGGAAAAAAAACTGTATTAAAATTGTAATTTTCAATATATACTGATAAGGAAAGATAAATACAAGTCACGTTTGACTTCTGCAATCACAATAGATGCTCAAAGTGGTTACCATCAGTGTCTAGACACTTCTGATTATGGAGAACTAAAAGTATACATAGATAATATCTCTTAAGACGTGCATGTATTGTTTTGGCACCCTCTGTATAACTATTCCCAAATGAGGACAGAATAACAGGGAGACTGGTTATAATATACACAAAGGTTTCTGGGAGCAAGTGTCTTGCAATGTGTTAAAGTGATAAAGAGTATATGAGTTTAAGAGTATGAAAGTTAAGAACAAGCAGGAAGCTAAACGATACAAAAGAGGGCACTAAAGAGAAACTGGAAGGTTCAACTAAAAAAAAGAATTTTGAGGTGTTCTTAATTCATGTATTCTTCAGACAAATAATGACTAATATTTGTTTAGTGCTTTCTGAATGCCAGGCACTGTTCTAAAACTTTGCATTAACCAAGTCCTCACAACGGCTATGAAGGAGGTGCCAATCTTGCATGTTTTTTACTGGTAAGGAAGCTGGAGTTGACGATTGCCCTGCCCAGGTTCACAAATCTAGTGAACAGCATATCCAGGATTCCCAGTCCAGGATTTCAAACCCAGACAGTCTGGTTGCAGAACTTAAGGGGCTTCAGAGAGGCACTTAGCCCAAGTTGGGGGCTGTGGGAGCGAAGTAACCATTGGGGGAGGGCACTAGGGAACACAGCTTAACATTAAGGAGTTGAGACTAGTGCCACTTTTGATTAAGGGTCAAGCCCAAACACTTCCTGTTCAATTCCTAAGAATCAGAGGAGCTAAAACTCATCTTTGAGATGTAAATTATGAAGGGATTGACTAGGAATTTCGCTGCCAGAAAGGGATAAGCAGGTTGGATTAAAGGACTAAATTGCACCTTGGTAACAAGAAATCACATAGAATAGTGCAGGCTATGAGCAATAAATATAAATCACATTTTAGAAGTCCAAGTAACTGAGATCAGGATGAAGTTTGGGAAGGAATTTACAGAGGAGGGAGAAGATTTCACCTCATATTTAGTAATGAGATATAGAGGAAAGTTTGGGGACACTAGAAGGGAAAGAAGAGAGGCTAGAGAAATAAACCATCCTGAAATCCCTGACATTTTCATCCTGAGTAGCAAGGGAAGTGGAAGTACTATTAAAATTAAACAAAATCAAGAGGTTATAAAAATAAAGTGAAATGGAGGAAATTCAGTTTTATAACATTGAGATGAGGGCAAATTTAAACTCACCTATGAAATAAATATCTTTCTGAATAATTTTGACTATCAAGTTAAGTATTTTCAAATATAAATTTTAATAAATTACTTCCTGACAAAATATGAGTAATAAAAACACTTGAAAGAGTATGAGAAAAAGACATTGAGTTTATTTGATATGGGGCAAAAGGCTCAGGAGTGATATAATTTTTATAAAAAAGTTTTGGGTATGATACTTAATTGAATACCTTTTAAAGAAAGTAGAGTAACAAAAATTAGAGAGAAGAAAGGTATTACATACTAGACCTGGATATCATGAAAAGTAGCCTTTTTGCGTGGATGCCACTAAAAATGGAAATTGTATCTGGCTGGAATCTTTTAATACATTTCAGTCAGCGTGACCTGTTATATTCTCTCTTTTAAGTTTTTGCAGCTCTGGACTCATTGATTTCACTGTTGTCACCAGATCTATACCGTAAAGCCTGAGTTGAGGAATTCCTAGAGGCTTCCTAAATTCATGCTGTTTTAGAGAAGGCTTTGACCTCTGGGAAGACCAAGGTGCTTTTATCTCCACTCCACCATAGAGTGGCTTTTCACTGGAGAAGGCAAATGAGTGGTAGCAAGACTCTGAAGCTGGCAAAATCAATGGCAGAAAGCCACATAAAATGACATCCTCAGATTCACTTGTGATTATTACCTAATCCATACTTGAGAAGCAACAGGTTTTCACAAAGTTCACATTCTTTTGCGTCCTCTTTTTATATCTGGCAACCCCCAAATGGTTATCATAAAGTCCCACCTTTGCTTTCAGTGGTAACCAAGGCAGCTGTGTGGCTGCAGGGTTGACCTACATGCAGACCCTTGGGTCCCATCTCTCTGGCCAACAAACCAGAATTGATCTTGGTTGAATTTTATTTAGTTCTCTAAAGGGAGATCAAGTTTGTATCTTGATTGTACAATTGGATTTCCTTGGTTGATGGTTGTCTTTTCATATATATAATCTCAAGTGGCCTAATCTTAAAAGGTCGACAGCTGTGGTTAGGATAGCAGGCAGCTGCCTGAGAGTATTAGAGTTCAACTTACATATAGAGCCAAAATCAACTTTTAAAAATACTCAGTTTTCTGATCAGTTTTGCTGGGGGCTGTTCCCGCTAAGATCCCTAACTTGAATATCACCAGTGACCTGCAACTTACTGCTGCACTGAACCATGTGGAATTTTATCACAGACTGAAGTTAAGTTTTTTCATTATTAGATGAGTCTCAGATGTTCTATATATTAATATACATTAAATATATCACTTGTCAGACCTCATAGGTCAGAAATTTGTTTCTACATAAAGATAAGTATAAAGCAAAAACAGATGAAGACAAAATACATTATTTTTCTTATTCTTAATTGATCTAAAACTAACAGTTTGTTCAAAATAATAATACCAATAATGTTTTGGAGGTGTATAGCTTTTATGGATAAGTTAAATGAATGCTGCAATATAATGAGAGAGAAGAGAAATAAATTTGGAGTACTTTGTTATAAGGTAGCCTCACTACCCATGAAGGTATAGTATTATTTGCAAGTGACCTTAGATTGTTTGTAAATGTATATTATAAATGTTACTGTACGAGGTCTGACATTTAGGTCCATGAACTCATCCTAGAAAAAGTGCTACATACCTCATTGCTGAATATCATTACAGTTATCTTTGAAGTACTCCCCTTGGGAAGTTATGCACCAATGCTGGTGCCTAGCCTGCAGTCAAAGCAATTTTGGAACTCTTTTTCTGGAATGACCATCAGAGCTGTCGTCATATTACCCTTGATGTCTGAATGTCATCAAAATGTCTTTCTTCAAATATTTCCTTTATCTTCAGGTTTAAAAAAAAGGCATTGGGGGCCAGATCAGGTGAGTAGGGAGGGTGTTCCAACACAGCTATTTGTACAGTGCTGCCAACTTAAGCACACGGAGGCCAGTTCGTGAACTTAATTGTCTTAACTCACCAAATAACAATGACAGCTCTGACGGCCATTTGATGGGTAGACTAGGTGCTGGCATCGTTGTGTAGCTTCCCAAGGGGAGTGCGTCAAAGGTGACCAGAAAAAGAGTTCCAGAATTGCTTTGACGGGTGGACTAGCCACCAGCGTCGATGCATAGCTTCCCAAGGTGAGTAAGGGAGTATTTCTTCTTCTTCTTTTTTTTTTTTTTTTTTGAGTTGGAGTCTCACTCTGTTGCCCAGGCTGGAGTGCAGTGCCACACTCGTGGCCACCTCAGCATCAACCCACTGCCTCAGCCTTTCAAGTAGCCGGCACTATAGGCATGCACTACCACACCCGGCTAATTTTTTACTTATTGTAGAGACGAGATCTCTCCAAGTTGTCCAGGCTGGTCTCGAACCTGTGGTCTCAGGCAATCCACTTACCTTGGGAAGCTATGCATCGACGCTGGTGGCTAGTCCACCCGTCAAAGCAATTCTGGAACTCTTTTTCTGGTCACC
>CAUYQG010081757.1:0-26822 GCA_963574415.1 Tarsius wallacei | reverse complement strand
TCACCTCAGTCTCCCAAAGGCGCGGGATTACAGGCTGAGGCACCGAACCCAGCTCAAAATCAGTTTATTTCTGGAAAAATAGGAATATGAAATTGAGAAATGGTATTTCGGAGTCTACAATTAATGTATATAATTTTCATTCTTTAGAAAAACCAGAAGGAAATATAGAATCATAAAATCTTCCTTAAATGGTTGTTATGAAGACAAAACAAGACAACAAAAATGGAAATCCTCAAATTGTGCCTAACACAAGGTGGCCTCTTGTTAAATGTTCTCGCTTGACTCTCTATTCTGTTCTATTTCTTTAATGTCATGCACCCTCTCTCTGAGGCCTGTGGTCTGCCGGAGGCAAAGTGAAAAGTTGACTTGACGGAAGCAGAAGGGGACTTGGAAGCAGCCAATCTGGACTTGAACAACAACAGATCAGCCACCCACTATCTGTGTACCCTTTGAAGCAAGCCACTTAACCCCACAAACAACTCTAAAATGAGAAGGTTGAATCAGGTCACGGGTAGCATTTTTTTCCCATCTTTAATCATCTATAACTCTGAGTTAAGACAATTCCAGAGATGTGCTTAAGAGTTCCCCATTTTAGTAAGTTACAGTTATTCAGAGAATATTTGACTACTCTTCAAAATAGTTGCTATAACTCAACGCATATAAGATAAATTATATATCTCTCTATTTTAAGTCAGTGCAGTGACTAAGATAAGGTATCTGCATTGGCATAGACATCAACATTTTTGAGAAGCATGCTCTGTTTGTCTGAATGATAAGCACACACCACCCACCATCAACATATACAGCCTAAGCCCCCTTTCAGCTTTATGTTTTTCTCTTTAGCACTTCAAACCTTCTAACACACTTTATTGTCAGTTTGTTTGTTTGCTGCCTGTTTTTCTTGTATTATTTCTTGTATTATTCTGTAGAATAATATAAACTCCATGGTAAGGGCTTTTTTTTTTTTTGTCATTATATCCCCAGATACATAGAAAACTATTTGGCAAAGCAATGGTCAATAAAGATTTGTTGAAAGAATGACTAAGTGAACATATATGTGACTGAATTTACCTTGAGAGAGATCTCAGTTCTAACTACCCATCTACAAGTTATAGATCACTCTAAATTCTTTCTTTCTTTCTTTCTTTCTTTCTTTTTTTTTTTTTGAGTTGAAGTCTCCATCACCCAGGCTGGAGTTCAACGGCACGCTCATGGCCACCCTAGTGTCCACTTGCTGGGCTCCATGATCCTTCCGCCTCAGCCTTCCAAGTAGCCAGAACTACAGGCACACGTTACCAAGCGCAACTAATTTTTGATTTATTGTAGAGAGGAGGTCTCACCAAGTGACTGCTCTAAATTCGCTCCATAATCCCTGCCCTGCTCTTATCATCTCGTAAGCAAAATATTTATTCTTTCTAAATTGTGTTCCTAAAATATCATGTATTATGACATTTATCATATCCTGCATTATATTACAGTTCTGACATCTTTTCCCCAGTAAAAAGTAAGTAAAACTGGGCCTGGATAATCATCTTTCCTACCCAACGTATACATCACAATAAATATTTCTAACTATGATATTACCATTGGCACTCTGTCCTTTCTCACTATTTCTTACTTTCTTTCAATGTCTCTTTCTCTCTCTTTTTACCTGCATTCAAAATGTCCCATTCTAGATCAATTCACTCACCCTTTCTTCTATTCCAAACTTTAGGTCGTACTAAACAATATCATAAGCATATAAGTAGTGGCCATTCAATAATTCTCCTCTAGAATCAGGTGGCAATTTATTTACAATACCCTGGGCATGACCTTTTTCATTTTTAAGGTGCTTTTCAACTTTTCATGCTTTTCATTAAGGTCCCTGGCACATTCAATCATTTTGTTTCTTAGTAAACGACCTTGCCTTCTAATCAGACGGGAAATTGAGTCTGTCAAGTACAAATTCCATTTGCTCCCCATCCCTGTCCATGAAATCTTATTAATGCTTGAATTCACTTTCCTCCCCTTCTCTAGAATCCCTGTTCTCCTTTACAAGTAACCTGAGGTCTTGAAATAAAACTTTCCAATTTTCTCTGGGAAATTATTCTATTTGTTATTTCTTCTTTTTTTTTTTTTTTTTTAAGGCCTCCTTCTTTCCTGGACTCTTCACTGGAGCCTACAAATAAGATCTAACTTCTCTCAAGTTGAAAAAAGATACCTTCTCCAAATGTTCCAGAATAATGCATTATTGGAAACAAATACATGTCTTTCATTACTTAGAAGAAAAATATTTAAACACCAGCAAGCAATAAAATAAGCCCAAAATGCCAGCTCTCATTTTTCATAATATGTTTTAATGTTTACTTTATTTTTTTCTCACTGTATAAGCAATACACGCATTCTAATGAATGCCAGGAACAAGACAAGGATTTCTACTTTGGCATTTATTTAGAAGTGCTTTGAAAATGGTAGCTAGGTAATTATTAAAAAGAAGGGAACAAGAGACATTAAAAAGTGAAATGCAAAATTATCGATTTCAATATAAAATTATTGTATACCTAGATAATCTGAAAAAGTCAGTTATAATACTACCAGAACAATGAGAAACCTATAAAATGATTTACTTAAATTTAACATAATCCAAAACTTTTCTAAAATAATGGCCAGATAGAAAGTACAATAGAGAAAAAAAATCTTATTCACAATGGCCAAAAAAGGTGCCATTTCCAAAATAAATAAAGCAAGGAATATACTGTATCACAGAAAGTAAGCTTTAAAATTTTACAGAAGAACATCAAAGAATAAAAATAAATGAAAAGATATTTGAGTAGGAATGCAAGTTTTTCAAAAATTAATCTGTATATCGAGATATCCCAGAAAAGTTTTGAAATAGCAAAATAGTATTAAGATACATCTGGTAAAATAAATCACTCCAAAATATCTAAGAAATTCTGGAAAAAACAAATATTAAACAAGAATGTGAAGTTACAGGAGTAAAACAGTTTGATGCTAGAATAGAACAAAGAGGTCAATAGAATAAAATAGAAAATGAAGAAATAGATTCAAACGCACGTGGAAATTTTAATGTATGCTTAAGTATTTGTTGCGAATTAGCAGGGGAGGGATTATTAAGTAAGTATTATTTGAGGATAAAGCTGGCTAACCATTTACAAAAGAGCAATGAATCTCTACCTCACTTTTGGGGAGAAAAGAGTCCAAAAGAGTATAAAGGATGAGATAGTGAGCGTCCATATAACCACCATCTAGCTTAAAAAGAAAATCATCATAATTGTGATGGAAGCTTTCTGTGTCCCTCCCAAATCACATTTTCCTATTGCCCCCAAGAAGTAAGCAATATCTTAATGCTGGTATATAACATGTTCATGAATCCCTTTATAATTCTACAACTTATATGAAGGTACAGAAGCCCCCTCTTATCTGCAGTTTGCTTTCATCATTTCAGTTATCTATAGTATAGTACAATAAAATATTTTGAGAAAGAAACTACATTCACATAAATCTCATTACAGTATATTGTTATAATTGTTCTACTTTAAGGCCAGGCGCAGTGACTCAGTCTATAATCTCAGCACTTTTGGAGGCAGAGGCGAGAGGATTGCCTGAGCCCAGGGGTTTAAGACCAACCTGGGCAACTTGGTGAGACCTCGTTTCTACAATAAATCACAAATATTAGCCAGACATGGTGGCGTGTGTCTGTAGTTCCAGCTACTTGGAAGGTTGAGGCAGAAGGATCACCTAAGGCCAGCAGGTCAAGGCTGTGGTGCCCATGAGCATGCCACTGTACTCCACCTGGACAACAGAGTGAGACTCCAATTCAAAAAAAAAAAGGTTCTACTTTATTATTGTTGTTAATTTATTACTGGGTCTAAGTTAAACATTATCATAGGCATGTGTATATGGAAAAAACATAATATATAACATATATACTATGTAATTAAAACTATATAAAAGTGGCATTGCATTCAACTACTTTTTAATTCAGTATGTTACTTATGCAAGTAATACTCTTGTTTATCCATTTTCACGGGTTTATAATATTCAATTTTATGACTATACTATATTTTAACCATTTTCTTGCATATAGACATGTAGATTTATTCTAATTTTTAAAATAATGTTTAAAAAAAAATCTTCACATTTGTCTCCTAATACATAAATGGACCTTATCTAGGTAATATTCCTAGAAATGGAACTACTGTGTCATAGGGTGTGCACAAATCTAAATATGCTAGATATTGTCAAATTACATACTCATTGTTTTTCAAGTTTATCACACATACATAAAGATCACACATACATAAAATCACACAAAATTTAAATATAAAATACCAAAATTAAAGATTGATAGGTAAATGTGCTTATGGTAAATGAAAAAGTGTTTTAAACATATATGAAAACTCAGATGTCATCAAAGAATAGTGCATTTAACTAAATCAATTTACTAGTAATAAGTAAAGCAATTAAAAACTGGGTAATATTTGCAGCATAGAAGTCTAACTGCTTTACTATTCTAATAACTTATGAATAAAAAATACAGTAAAAATGATGAAAGAATGTCAAGGTGATCAACATAAAATGAAACATTTATCCTTCAATGAATATCTGAAAAATGTGCATCCCTACTCAAAATTAATTTAAACAATAAACAGATAGCATTTTGTCATCTGTTAGGCTGGTAAAGGGCAAAGGTTTAAATGCAGACATTGTCAATTATGAAAATGGCAACAAACTCTCATGTCATGTTTCTAATAAAATGAAGAGCCAATATTTATCAGATGCTTTTTCTGTGATAAGCAGGGTCAGATGTACTTCATTATATTAATTTTGTATAACATCATAACACACCCCTGAGGTAGTTACTGTTATTATTCCACCTTTACCAATGAAAGAAATGAGGCATAGAAAAGTTAAATAATTTTTTTTGTTGTTGTTGTTGAGTTGGCGTCTCACTCCGTCACCCAGACTGGAGTGTAGTGGCCGCTCCCGGCCACCGCAGCCTCGACCTGCTGGGCTCCGGCGATCCTTCCGCCTTAGCCTTCCGAGTAGCCGGAACTACAGGTGCGCACTACCACGTCCGGCTAATTTTTTTTTTCTGATTTATTGTAGGGATGAGGTTTCGCCTGCCCAGGCAGGTCTCGAACCCGCGGGCTCAGGCAATCCACTCACCTCAGCCTCCCAAGGCGCGGGATTACAGGCTGAGCCACAGAGCCTGGCTATAATTTTTTAATCATTGGATAGGATGAGAGAGAGCAAAAATATATAATCTATCTTGCTATCTATGTTTTAAGTTTATGTGTATGCATATATGGGCATATATACATATAACAACATACATCATTTCCTTACATATATTCTTATTGTATATTATATATTACATACATATGTATGTGCAAATATATGTTCTATGCAACACTTATTATATCAAATATATTATCATATATACACACACATTCAAAAATATATTCCTTTTTTTTTTTTGAGACAGGGTCTCACTTTGTTGCTTTGTCTGGTTTTGAGCTCTAGGGCTCAAGCGATCCTCCCACCACAGCTTCCAAAAGTGCTAGGATCAGAGGTGTGTATCACTGCACCTGGTCATACATATATTCTTATAGGTGTTTGTAAAATGTTCAGAGTCATACACAATAACTAGTTGACACTTGTGACCTCTATGAATTAGGACCGGAGTGTTCAGCATGGAAAAAAGATTATTACTGATTACTGTTTTAATATTTATCATGGACATGTATTACTTTATAAAAGTTATTTTGTTTTACTTATAAAAGCCTGATGTATTCAATGACATAATAAAAAGAAAATATAAGTCCACAAAAGGTTATATAATTTCAGTTACCAAAGGCAACTATATTTTATATGATTCATATTCTCATATGTTAAAGAAAATTTAAACACAGATATCTCTTTAGACTGATATGTGTATGTATTTATATATCGTGTCTACATATATCTTGACATACATGTTTACTTATGGGACATGTGTATTTCTAATGTGAATATAATCCACATATAGATTGCATTTATGTCTATAGAAGTACAAATTCTTATCATACTTACTGCTTTATGACCTATCCTAACTTGTTTAAACATTTACCTCTAAGTGGACATTCAGGATTTTCAAGAAATTCTCTTTCAAGGGATATTTAGATTATTCCAACTGTATACCATAAAACAACATAGAGTAAACAACTGCCAATAAAAAAGAAAGTTAGTGTCTACAAATGGAACAAAAGTATTTAAAAATATAAACAGTTTTAAACAATTATCTCACAGATTACTTAATTTCAGTCTTTAGAACTAAAAATGCATAAATGGCCTCTTTAGTCCTATCAGTCCTCTGCAGTACCTCCCTCGCTCAATTGCTGTCAGAGCACCACTACATAAACACATTTTTGATCATGTTTCACTCCTTTTAAAGTTCAATAGTTCTCATTTTCTGTAGGATACAGTACGAAATCATTGCTTGTCTAATTATCGAGGAATCCTTTCCTGTTCTATTTCTAACCAAGTTCTTTCTTTCTGCAAACCTCTAATGTTACTGGTTCCTCTGCATGCATTTTCATTGTCCCCCATTCATGAGTGAGCATGAATTCTTCTCTCTGATCTCACCTCCTGTTAAGAAATTTTCTCTCTGGGACTACGACTCAGGTACCAAGGAGCACCCATAAAGCCTCTTACAATTTCCTAATTTTTTCTCCTACTTACTCTTCTTGGACTAGGTTGTCTTCCAGTGTTTTTGTTTTGTTTTGTTTTGTTTCTTTGAAATCTATCCCTATTATCCCTTTAAGTCTGATTTTACGATCGTTTATTTATGTAGGCCATGATTAATTTAAACATTCTTGAGAAGATAGGCAGGTTGTAGAAAACAATATATTTGCATACATAAAAAAATGAGACTTTTAAATATCCAAATTAGGTAAATAAAAGGAGGAAATAAAACAGATATGCAAGTCATAAGATACTACATGGTCTGGAGCAGGTCACATTTAATTTTGGCATTAAGCTTCCTGTTCACCACAGCAAAATTAAAGATTTGGGGATCATTTGGAGGTTTTCTTTATTCATGTGACAAAAATCATTCGGATTCCTCATGAATGAAAGGCTTAAAATTCCTTACATCTTTTTTTTGGAGAGTTCCCTGCTCACTCTTCCCACCATGCCCATTGTCTATTTTGCCCATGCCCAATCTTGTAGGGTCTTTTAGAGTTGAAGTTGTACATGGGATTCAGCTGGTTTGTGGACAAGAGCTTCTCTTCCTTGGTGAACACATGGAACCACAACAATCCCCCCCCCACCAAGATGCCCTTCCTCTGGGCAAGCTTTAGTTGTCTCCCCATGACCACGGTGTCCTTGGTCATTGAAAGCAAAATATGTGTGGAGTCTCCAATGCTGGGGTCCCTTCATTCACCCTGCCTCCATATGTTTTGTACGGTGACTACTGGGTCTACTGAAGATTAATTTTGCTCATATTTTTATTCTGAGAAGGAAAGTGACATTTTCCATTTTAGGATCAAGGACAAAGAATAGAGGTAGTGGGACTCTAAAAGGGAAACTCAAAAGAAAGCAAGCCAGACTTGAGTTTGCATCTGCAAAGGGATGATGTTTGAGGCCTGAATTTCTCTCTACTCTGTCTCTAGGTAAGGTGGAGCCAGCATCAAAAACAAACAAAACAAAAAAGATACCTGATGCCAAAATGGACAAGAGAAAAGAAAGCACCATGCCAACTTAAATTGAAAAGGCTCTTTTTGCTCACGCCCATATTGCTTTACCTGAAAATTGCCACTGAAAATTTCTTAATAGGACTTCAATTCACTGTCTCGTCTCCTTTCAGAGTTCAGGAAGATGAAGGGTACTTGGTTTTACCTGGAGTTCAGCATTAAGCTTACAGGCGCTTTTTCCATAATAGCTCCACAGAGTTCAGCATCCTACACAGAAAAATAATTTCTAATTTTGCAAGCCCCATAAGTTTAGTTATGGTGAAAGTGCTAATAAGAAATATTGCTTTTTTTCTCCCACATAAAATAATCAGAAGGTCACTCTTTTGAGTCTTATCCAGAAGAGCCCCATGTGACCCAAAGCCTTTCATCCTCCATTTTATCTGAATCCCTTTCTGGGTTTCTATCACAAGTAGGAAATAGAATATAGAAATTATTGGATATGCCTGAGTAGACATTTAGACTTTTCCACAGAGCTAGATTTGGGGCAAGTCAAAGAAGACTAAATTATTTCAGTGAATTGAATCTTATTTTTCAAATCCTGATTGATTTTGATAATGTCATGAGGTCCACAGGAATCAGGAAATATGAGTTTCTGTAAAAACAGACGCTTTACCACATCTCTCTGGACATTATTTTTTTCTTTTTAAAGTGACAGAAAGCCCTGTCATATAACAAAATATGTGTTGTTTTTACGTAGCAGAACAGATGTCAGAGAGCCACCTTGGTCATCTTTGGGAGGAAGAATCACTGTAAAACACAAAAAGAATAAATACCAAGAATACACTTGTGTGGATTTCCTTTCAATAAAAGAATACTAGATTATTTGAACTAAATTTCCCATTGTGGACAACATAAAAACTGGACCAATAACATCCGTTTGAAGACATCTGAGCATTTTCACATAATAGTAAGAAATCGCCTAGTTTAGATCGCAGAGTCTGACTTTCTTCTGGGGGCATTTGCCAGTTTTGAAAGATACCATTTAGGTGGTAAAATTGTGATTTTGAAAGGCATTGAGAGGGCTTCTGTGGTACAAAATGTGTTCTGTTATCTTAACCTGTGTCAGGATACATAGGATTTTGATATAATTAATTAGTCTGTTGTTTATGTTTTTGTACCTTTTCTATGTATGCTATATTTAGAAGTAAAATATATTTTTAAAGAAGGCTTTGGTATTTAATTGGTAAAAACTCCTCAAGGTAACTGAGCTCCATGGGAGAGAGAATAGGAAATAATTAACTTTCTGTGTTAAGCTGGGGAATTAAGAAGATGTTGCATGAGCTACCAAACAATTTTTCTCCTCTAGACTTTTTAGATAATGAAGATTAAGTTCTTTAAAAGGTAATTTTGTTTGTTTATTGTATTTTTGTTTTCAGAGAAAGATGATATCTTAGAGCCAATGACTTAAAAGTAGAGATGGTAGGACCCTAAGGAAGGAACTTGAAAGAATGAAAACTAGGCTTGAATTCAATAGTACAGCAAGAAAATTATAGTTAACACTAATTTATTGTACGTTTCAAAATGACTAGAAGAGAAGATTTGTAATGTTTCTTTCTTTTTTTTTTTTTTTTTTAGTTGGAGTCTCACTCTGTCACCCAGACTGGAGTGCAGTGGCCGCTCCGGCCACCGCAGCCTCGACCTGCTGGGCTCCAGCGATCCTTCCACCTCAGCCTTCCAAGTAGCTGGAACTACAGGCGCACGCTTCCACACCCGGCTGATTTTTTGATTTATTGTAAAGATGAGGTCTCGCTTGCCCAGGCGGGTCTCGAACCCACGGGTTCAGGCAATCCACTCACCTCAGCCTCCCAAAGGTGTGGGACTACAGGCTGAGCCACCGAGCCCGGCTTGTAATGTTTCTATCACAAAGAAAAGATAAAGATAAATGTTTGAGGTAATGGATATTCCAATTACCCTGATTTGATCATTACATATTATATACAGGTATCAAATATCACATGTATCTCCAAAATATGTACAACTATGAAATATGAATAACAAACAAATTAAATAAACAAATAGATAATTTCACTGTTTATTTGCTCTTTTCTTTTCTAAAAAAAATGATATTATAGGGTCAAGTACTTAAAATTAGAGATAGTGGAACCCTAAGGCAGGGGACTTAGAAGACAGGATACTAGGCTTGATTGTGCATCTGCAAAAGGAATAATGCCTCAGCTCATTGCCATTCTGTCTCCATGTCAGATGGAGCCAGCCCAAGAAAAAAATGTTGGCTGCCAAAATGGGCACTGTACCCTATTTCAGGTCCTAGAATAGAAGATCCAGCCAGTACCAATCCAGATGCAGGCTGCTTTGGCCAGTTACCAATCTGTTATCTGTATTCCACAACCCTTTAGCTAGTCATCTGGGTCACCTTCTGAGAGGGAATCTCATTAATTCCAAACTTCAGTACTGCCTTTTGCCAGTTCTCCTAGCAGTTGTGGAAAAAGACTTGAGTTTTGAACTCTGAGAATAGATAATACATTTTGATTGACCCTGAATTTGGGATTGGGAGTGAAAAGAGCCGAAAGAGAACTAGACATCCCTGACATGGTAGACTGTAGGGATGGACTAGATGCTTCCACGTGCTCCTCTTATTTGTAACTTTATGGCCTTTCAGAGTTCTGGCTCCTTCCTATAACTTTTCATCTTTTATTATTAATTCTTTTTCTTCTTATCTTTTTTTTTATTCTTATGTGAGGTAAAAGTTGAAAACACTTAGTTAGAATTGTTGGTGTGGACTCATTAACATAGATTGGTATTTTACCACACTTTAGTTTCTATTACTCTAAAAGTTAGGGTCCCCTGATAAATACTACAAAGGCCAATTTAGTCTCTGAGAAGTCAATTTAGCAGGCTGACTTAGTCCCTCAATCAATGGATCTATTTTCATGAGCTCACCTTTCCAAACAATACAATTTCTTGAACTTTAATTATCAGAGATGAATTATTTGTGGTTAAGTCCTCACTAATTTAAGGTTAACCTTTAAAAATAGAAAAGATTTTGGGGAATTAGAGCACATACTATAACATTTGCTGTTGAAAATAATTTTAAAGTTATCTTATGTTCTTGCCTGGGTCAGGTTTATATTCTGAAGATAATTTTATTGGGCTTTGGCGATTAATGGAAACATTATGGGTCAGTCTAAGTTTAAGCATCATTGTGTAGTTACGGGAAAAGAAGTTCAACAAGTATCCATCTCATACCTGATATGGCTCGAGCACTATGCTAGGCACTGCCACAAGATAGAAGATACAATGTTCCTTTCCTCTCCTAACGGAAGCATATATAAAATTAACAATAAAATGTGTAGTAAGCACCTGCTACATTAGCTCTGTGAAGAAATTATTAAGGAAAACTGGAGAAGGGAGATATGGAGCCTTGTTCTATGTGTACGTTGCAGAAAGCATGGAGCAGCCTTAAAGTTGGTGTCAGTATATGTCTACTGAAAGGAAAAAAAACAGATGAAGTTCTGATCTAATGAATACTAAATACAAGACAACCATATTATAATAAAAGGATCACTAAATTCAGTCAAAACAACAGGGGCTGAGTGAACTCTTTATGTAGCTATATGATTTGGGGACAAATCATTTAATTTTTTTGAATCTCAAATTTCTCTTATGAAAATAGAAATAAACTGGGTATGGGGGCTCATGCCTGTAATCCCAGAAATTTTTGAGGCTGAGGAGGGAAGATCTCTTGAGTTCAGGAGTTCGAGACCAGCCTGGAAAACATATGAGATCTTGCCTCTACACAAAAGATTTCAAAATTAGATGGGTGTGATGGCATGTGTGCCTGTAGTTCCAGCTATTCAGGAAGCTGAAACAAAAAAATTGCCAGAACCCAGGAGGGTGAGACTGCAGTGAGCTGTGAAAGTGTCGCTGCACTCCAGCCTGGGTGACAGAGTGAGATCCCAACTCAAAAGAAAAGAAAAAAAGAAGGAAAAGAAACAATAATAAGTGCCATGACTCAGAATTGCTGTTAAAATAAGCATTAATAATGTTACTTAAAATAACATAGCAAATTACAATGAACATTAAATAAGTTGCTGTTTCATAATTTGTTAAAAACTAAGTATATAATATCAATGTTCTCTTCTTATGTAACTCTTGTCACTAAAATTCAGATTCAGAACTTTAAACTTGCTATTTGAGATTCTAATGTGAAAAAAATCTGGCTTATCAAATTTTTAGATGTGAAATCAGATCTATTTTATTTTCTCTATAATGCGCCTATGGTTTTTAAAATAGACTCTTCTTTTCGAATAGGGTGCATCCATAGTTTCCACTGAAATATTGAGACAACACCAATTTACTGTGTTTTCCATCTTCTCTAAATTTATGCACCAAAGCTTCTATCATTAATGATTAACATAAAGATTAATTTGTTCCTGTCTCCCACATCCATGCATTGTAGAAGCACCCTACCTCCTCCATTTACTCTGAGCATGCCATGAGACTTGCTTTGGCCAAAAACCTTGCTTTGACCAATAAACGTTAACTTGAAAGGCTCTTGTACACGGTGGTTTGCCCTTTTTTCTGCAATTGGAAGTCAGTGTCTACCTTGTAAACAAGCCAGACTAGCCTTATGAAGGATGAGTGACTCCATGAAGACAGGTATCAAGTATCCCAACCATTGTAACTGATGCCATTGAAAATCAGTGGATCCATGTGATAATTATATATGCAGTCTGACAATTAAGTTCGCGAACTTGCCACCACTGGTTTCCGTTAGCAGCACCGTACAAAGAACTTGGTTTCATAACCTTGGCATACCAGTGTCTCACAGCTGTGTTCATGTTGACATGGGGCAGTGTCTTGCTGGGTGGCATACATTATTACTGCTGTTGCATGCTTTTTTATGCCATCATGAGAATGTCAGAGCTTGAATTAAAGCAATGAACAAATATTAAATTTCTTGTTAAACTTGGCAAGAGTGGAAGTGATATAAGGGACATGTTAGTACAAGTTTATGGGGATAATGTCATGAAGAAAATGACAGTGTACAAATGGATTAAACATTTTTCTGAGGGGACAGGAAGCATCACTGATGAAAAGAGGGCTGGAGGGCCAGTAACAAGCAGAATTGATGAAAACATTGCAAAAATCCATTGAATTATGCGTCAAAATTATCAGTTGATTGTGAGAAGCAGAGCAGACCAAGTAAACATCAATAGAGAAACAGTTACAAAAATCTTAACTGGAAATCTTGGCATGAGAAAGGTATGCACAAAAAATGGTCCCAAAGGATCTCTTCCATCATGACAGTGCACCAGACACATCACTGTCTATGAGGGAGTTTTTAACAAGTAAACAAACAACTGTATTGGAACATCCTCCCTACTTACCTAATCTGTGACTTTTTCCTTTACCCAAAGACAAAGAAAATATTGAGAGGAAGACATTTTGATGACATTCAAGACATCAAGAGTAATACAACAGCTCTGACAGCCATCCTGATAAAGAGTTCCAAAATTGCTTTGGTAGGTGGACTAGGCACTGGAATCAGTGTATAGCTTCCCAAGGGGAGTACTTCGAAGGTGACCATAGTGATATTTAGCAGTGAGATACATAGCACCATTCCTAGAGTGAGTTTGTGAACTTAATTATCAGACCTTGTATGTATCAACAAGCCCAGCAGAAATCAGATGTGCTCAGTCAAGTTCACAAGGACTGCCCAACTGAGCCCAGTCCTCATTTCCAACCTATAGAATCACAAACTAAATAAACATTTGTTATTTTAAATCACTATATTTTGTAAGGTTTGTTAGCCAGCAATTAAACAATTTTGCCGCTACTAATAGAGAGCAAAGGAATCTGTTCTGAGTTATACCTCAAACCTCTTAATGGTCAGAAGGCATCTTGGGGATGGAAGAGAGAAGGAAGCGATTAGTATAAATAATTCCTAAACAGAATTTAGAAGATTATGAGTTTTTATTTTCCTTGTCTTAACATTAGCCTTCAGTCTGCCTTACCCAATCATGTTTTGCTCAGTTGATCCGTAGTTAGAGAAAGGAAACGAGCACTGGAACGAGCAAAGGATGCCAGCATAGGAAAACACTTTGAAGTCTCTTTCTGGAGTAAGATTTCTCTTTTCTCCTATTTTACTGTAGTTTGATCACCTCCTAGATGAAAGCTGGTGTCACATACTCAAAGTTAATGTGTTAATCCCTGAGATAAACAACTATGTGGGAACCAAATTTCAAAGGAAACTGGTAGATTGATTGAATTGCCTTTTCTCCCTGTGTTTTTTTTCTAGTCCTCATAAGTGAATCTATCTAAAGGGTGTGTTTAAAAAGAAATGTAAAAGTCATTGTGTATAAAGAAATGGTCAGCAAACTTTAATACACGTGAAATAACATTGCTTTAATAATTAATATGGGCAGATTATATTTACGCATGAGCAGCTGTTTTGTTTTGCAAAGTGCACAGTGATTAAGACTATAAAATTTGTTGTGGAGAGAAAGCAGCATGTCACTGCTTTGTTGTAATTGTGGAGTCCTTCTGTTTCTTATCTCATCTGACCATTTGTCTTTCAAATTTATGTAAATCCCTCTTATGAACAACAAAAATTGTCTCTATATATAGAAAAATCTCTCCCCTTGCTTTAAAAAAAAAAAAATCTTTTCACCTGTAGGCCTTCTTAAAAGTTAATTAATTCCAGTAAGATATTATTAAATCTATTTCAGACTGAATCTGGTATACTTTCTGGCACTTCCTCAGATCAATGTTAAACTTAATAAAATCAAAATAATTTAAAAGAAAAATTCTAACTGTATAGTTAAAATGGGATAGCAAATTTTGTTATGTGTATTTTATCATAATTAAAAATTTTAATGAATAATTTAAAAACAAAGGATTAATTGTACTTAATATATGTGTTATTATAGAAGACTCACTGATTTCTTGCAGGAATATTAAATTTTATGTACCAAAGTTTATTTATATTTGTAAAATAAATGAATTCCCAGATACTATACTATGTCATATCTAATTGCCATCTGCTAATAGTTATGCATACATGAGCGTCTATAGGCACACACATTACTACATAAAATAATACATATTATGACACGATATAACTATATACTTAGAAAAGGCTAGAAATTTGTGCACCCATTACTGCCGGAAATTTAATTTACACACACAGACAAATATTTGCATATAAAAAGAATCAACTTGCTTAAAACACTGACATTAACTATTTAAAGAAGACAGTTCCTACAGTAAAGAAAAGGAAACACCTAAAAAGTTATTTTGAAATAATTATAGATTCACAGAAATATGCAATGATAGTAGAGTAGTTCTATATACTTTTCTCTCGTTTTGCCAATTGCCACCTCATATAATTATAGTAAAATATCAAAACCAGGAATTTATAATTGGTACATGTGTATATAGTTCTATGTCATTTCATCACATGAATATAGGTGTGTGGCCACCACAATCAAGATTCAGAACTCTTTCATCACCGTGAATATCTCCGGCATGCTCCCCCTTTATTGTGTTACCCACACCTTTCCTAACTGCTGATAGCCCCTAGTCTCTTTTCCATTGCTAACATTTGAAAAATGTTACTTAAGTAGAATAATGCAATATGGGACCCTTGAGATCTATTCATTTTGCATGTACCAAGAGTTTATTCCTCTATATTACCATATAGTATTGCAAATGTACCATGGTTTGTTTAAGCACTTACCTATTGAGGGATGTTTGTATTGTTTTCAGTATTAGCTATCGATATAGCTAATGCGAAGAAACATAGATCTTTGTGCAGGCATACATTTTCATTTATTTGGGATTAATATCTTGGAGCATGACTGTGCTGGTTAAAAAATATTTTCAGATTTAGCTTTGCTGTTGTTATTTTTAGTGTTATCTGCTTTTATGAGGTGCATTTGTATACCAAAACACTACAAAGGTTTAATGTATAGAATCTGATGAGTTTGGACACATGCACACATTCATAATATGATCACCACTATCTGGGTTAATAGACATATCCATTATTTTCAAAAGTTTCCTTGTGGTGTGTATGTGTGTGTGATTTATTTGTTTCTGTGTGTGTGTTATTTTTTTTCGGTGTGTTTGTTATTTATTTATTTGTAAAAAAAATAATCAAATTGTCTATTTTCAGGGTGGCTGTATTATTTTAAAATTACTACCAGAAATGTATGAATAATCCAGTTGCTCAGGAACTTGCCAATATTTGCTATTATCATTATTTATTATAGCTGTATAGTAATATCATATTGTAGTTTCAATTTGCATTTCCCTAACAGCTAGTGATGCTGGATATCCCTTTATATACTTATTTGTCATCTGTATATCCCATAAATTGAATGTTTCCTCCTACATTTTGCCTATTTTCTAATTGGACGGTTTTGTTATTGAATGTTGAGTTTTTAGAGTTCTTTATATATTCTAGATATGAGTCTTTTGTCAGACATGTGAATTGCAAATATTTTATCCTAATCTAGTTGTTTTTCTTTTCATCCTCTTATAAAGGTAATTTTCAGAGCAAAAAATTTTAGTTATAATGTACTATAACTTATCACTTTTTTATTTTCTAGATTGTCCTTTGTGTGTCATGTCTAAAAACTCTTCCTCGTGTTCTTGGTATTTGAGATTTTTTTTCTATATAATCTCCTAAAATTTTACAGTTTCATATTTTGCATTTAACTCTTGATTCATTTTGTTAATTTTTGTGTAAAAGGTAAAGTTTAGATCAAGATGGTTTTCTTTCTTTCTTTCTTTCTTTTTTCTTTCCCTTTTTGCTGATCAATGTCCAATTACTCCACCACCATTTTGTTGAAAAGATGATCCTCCTTTTCATTGAATAGATTTTGCAACTTAGTCAAAAATGAGTTGCTATATGTGTGTGGGTCTATTGCTAACTTCTCTATTCTGTTCCATTGATCTACTTTACTTTTTTTCAAACACTGCAAGGTCTTGATTGCCATAATAATACAATAATAAGTCTTGAACTTGCATAAAGTAGTTTCTTACCGTCTTTTTCAGAAATGTTTCAGTTCTTCTAGCTCCATTGTCTTTTCCTATAAGTTTTTAAATAATCTGCCTACATCCATAAAATGACTTCCTGAGATTTTAATTGCATTATAACAATTTAAGGAGAATTTAACTCTTTCTTATATTGTTGTCCTCCAGTCATTAGCATAGTCTGGACACCTGCTTAAGTTTGATGCTATCTGTAAGCATTTTGAAGATGGGTTTTTACAAAATTGAGGAAATTCCATTTTATTCCTAGTTTTTAGAGAATTATAAATCATGAATTGGTGCTGAATGTGATTTAAAAGTTTTCTCTGGATAAATTGATATGTGATTTTTTTTCCTAGCTCAGTCTTTTAGTTAGGCCACTTATTTCTGATGTAAATATATACACATTAGGGTTGGCTGCCAGTCTTTTTGTTGTTGTTGTTCTCTATTTTTTAATTCTTTGGGGTTTTTTTCCCTCTCATCCTGTGGGCCCCTTGTCCATGGTTTGTAATTCTTTTACAAGTTGTTAAGTTAGATTTGTCAATACTTTGTTAAGAGATATTAGTCAATACCCACTGGGGAGAAGAGAACCTATTCAGTAAATGATACTAGGAAAACTGTCTGATCACATGTGGAAAGTTGAAACAGGACCCCTGCCTATCACCATACACAAAAATCAACTCTAAATGGATCAAAGACCTAAACGTAAAACCTCAAACTATAAGAGTCTTAGAATATGCAGGAGACACCCTGATGGGATTGGAGTAGGCAACCAATTCCAGATCAAAACCCCAGATGTCTATGCCATAAGAGATAAGATAGACAAGTGGGACATCATTAAACTGAAAGGCTTCTGCAAAGCAAAAGAAACCACCAAGAGAGCAGGGAGACAGCTCACAGAATGGGAAAAATATGTGTCAACTGTTTATCTGACAAAGGCCTATTATCCAGGATCTACAAGGAACTCAAATATGCCAAAAGGAAAAAACAAACAGCCCTATTAAAAAGTGGGCAAAAGAGGGAAACTGCCAGGGGAGGGAGGAGCACACATCAACAACAAGGGTACCTGCATAATGAACATTTGTATACCTAACCCTGAATTGTACCCCACATTTTTAAAATAAAATAAAATTTTTTTAAGTGGGCAAAAAACATGAATATACACTTCTCTAAAGAAGATATATGTGCAGCCAACAGACACATGAAAAAGTGCTCAGCCTCACTAATTACCAGAGAAATGCAAATCAAAGCCAAATGAGATACCACCTAGCCCCAGTAAGAATGGCCAATTAATTAATTTAATTAATTAGTAAAACAAAAAACAGCAGATGCTGGCAAGGATACAGAGAAAAGGGAACACTTCTACACTGCTGGTAAAAATGCAAACTAGTTCAACCTCTATGGAAAACAGTGTAGTGATTTCTAAAAGAATGAGAAATTGACCTTCCGTATGACCCAGCAATCCCCCTACCGGGAATATACCCAGAAGAACTTAAAACACTCTACAAAAAAGATACCTGCACAAGCGTGTCTATTGCAGCACTATTCACAGTAGCAAAAACATGGAACCAACCATGCTGCCCATCGGAACTGGACTGGATATAGAAAATGTGATACACATACAGCCCTAAAGAAGGACAAAATTATGGACTTCACAGCAACTTGGATGAATTTAGAGTCTATAATACTCAGTGATCTATCACAGAAACAAAGAACTGAGTACCACATGTTCTCACTCATAAGCAGATGCTGAACATTTACCAAAGTAGTATAAGAAAGGGATTGGCAGTAGCAGGATGCTGCCAGGGAGACGGGAGTACACAACATCAAGAAGGGTATCTGACCTCAAACCGGGTGAAGTGGGGACCAAAGGGAGACCCAAACTTTACCTGTACAATGATCACTTGTATACCTAATCCTGAATTGTACCCCCATCTTTAAAATTTTTAAAAAGAGATATTAGTTGTTCTTCCTTGTAATGTCTTTATATGGTTTGGGGATTAGGGTAATGCTAACCTCGTAAAACAAGTTAGGGATTATTCCCTCTGCATCTATTTTTCTTGAAAAAAATTTGTAGAGAAATTTTAAATATTTGGTAGAAATCTCCAGTAAAACTATATGGTTCTGTTTCCTACTATTTTGAGAAATTGTAAAATATTGATTCCATTTCATTTATACACATAGGCCTATCAAAATTGCTTATTTTTCCTTATATGAGTTTTAATTTGTGTCTTTTAAGGAATTGGTACATTTTATTTAAGTTGTCAAACTTGTAGTCATATAAATGTTCATAATATTTCTTTATTATATTTTTAATATCCATGGGATCGATAGTTATAGCCCCTCCTTATTTCTGTTAATAATTTGTGCCTTCTTTCTTTATCTCTTGATTAATCTGGCTTGCAGTTTCCCAATTTTGTTAATCTTCTCCAAAAAACAATTTTGGGTTTTGTTAATATTTGTTATTAAAAGCAAAGTCTCTATTTTCTCACCTATGAGGTAGAAATAAGCCCCATATTATTCTTGTGAGGATTAAATAAGAATGTGTAAGAAAAATAATTTAATAATTTGTATGTTGTTATTTTTATCATTTTAGGTATACAGATATCAATAGGCCCCAAAAAAACACAATTAAACACAACTTAACTTAAACAGAATTGAAAGCAAAAATTGAATGAATATTTTAATTAATACAGAAGGATTTGATAAAATCCAGCATCCCCTCATGATAAAAACCCTCAGAAAAACAGGCATAGAAGAAACATTCCTCAAAATTATAAAGGCCATAAACAACAAACTCATAGCCAACATCATCCTGAATGAGGAAAAGTTGAAAGCATTCTTCCTCAGAACTAGAACAAGGCAAAGATGCCCACTTCACTACTCCTATACAACATAGTACTGGAAGTTCTGGATAGAGCAACCAGGCAAGAGAAAGAAATAAAGCTTACCCAAATTGGAAAAGAAGAAACCAAACTATCTCTGTATGTTGATGATGTGATCTTAAACTTATAAAATTTTAAAGAACCTCCAAAAGACTCCTGGACTTGATAGATAAAGTCACTAAAGTCTCAGTATGCAAAATCAATACATACAAATCAGTAGTACTGTTGTATATCAATAGTGACTAAGCTAAGAATCAAATAAAGAACTCAATTCTATTTACAATAGCTGCAAACTAACAAAAGAACTTTAAGATACAAATATAGGTATTTAACAAAGTGGTAAAAGATCTCTATGAGGAGAACTATAAAATACCCATGAAAGAAATTGTAGGGGACACAAACAAATGGAAAAAACTCCTATGCTCATGGATTGGAAGAATCAACATTGCTAAAATGACCACATTGCCCAAAGTTATCTACAGATTCAATGTAATCCCTATCAAAACTAGCAAAATCATTTTTTACAAAATTAGAAGAAACAATGATAAAATTCATATGGAACAACAACAACAAAAAGAGTCAGAATAGCCAAAGCAAATAGAACAAAAGTCACATTACCTGACTTCAAATTATACTACAAGGCTGTAGTAACCAAAACAGCATGATACTGGTACAAGAGCAGACACATGGACCAATGGAACAGATTAGAGAATTCAGAAATAAACCCAATATCTACAACTAACTGATCTTTGACAAGGCAGACAAAAGCATGCACTGAGAAAAGGATACCCTATTCAACAAATGTTGCTGGGAAAATTGAATAACCACACATAGAAAAATGAAATGTGATCCCTGCCTCTCATCACATGTAAAAATTAACTGAAGATGAATTAAATACCTAAATGTCATATCTGAAAACATAAAAATTCTAAAAAAAACTAGGAAAAACTCCTCTGGACATTGACCTATGCAAATAACTTATGGCTAAGACTCCAAAAGCAAATGCAACAAAAATAAATAGTCGGACTTAAACTGAAAAGCCTCTGCACAAGAAAAGAAATAATCAGCTAAGTAAATAGGCAACCTAAAGAATGGGAGAAAATATTTGTAAATAACTCATCTGACAAAGGGTAACATCCAGGATCTACAAATAACTCAAACAAATCAGCAATAAATAAATAATTTTTAAAAATTAAAAGAATAACCCTATTTTATTTATTTTTTTATATTCAATATTTTTTATTATGATATTGTGGGGTACAGTTAAGGGTTAGGTATACAAATATGCTTTGTTCAGGCACCCTTGTTGATAAGAGGTGTCTCCCCATCCCCAGAGAGATATTTACTACCATTAATCCCATCTCCCTACCCCTCCCCCCCCATAATTTTCCACCACTGTCAGTCATTTTCTTATGGTAATACAGAATAACCCTATTTTAAAAGTGGGCAAATGACATGAACAGACAAAATGCATAGAGGTAGATGCCTGGGGCCAGTGACTTAATGGTTTTATTTTCAAAATGCCGCAGGTATGCATTGACTTTCTATTGCTACAATTTGCTTTACCTAGAAAAGCTCCAATCAAAGTATATTTTTAATTTGAATTATCTTCAAAATATGGAAAACTATATTTTAAAAAAAATTAGCCCAGTAAATAAAGACTACTGCTAAATATGCATGTATTCCTTTTACTCTCTTGATCTTGCAAAAAGCAGGGAAGGGGTTAAACAGTAAAGACAGTTCAATTCAACAATAATTTATAAGGTCTTCCTTTACCAGGAAATAATTTTGTAGCCTATAGATTATTTTTAACCATATAAATAATTTCTCTTTTTATTAACGCAGACATTTATTTTAGTCATCTATGAGAAAATAGGAGGTGTCTACTTCATCAGCTCATTAAAAACAGAGTTCTTTTTTTCAGTGTTAGAGGCAACAAAGCTAAACATGTATCTTTAAAATAATTAAAATAAAAGACAAAATCTAAAGTGCATTGCACCTACATTGGGTGATTCATTCACACACTACTGGATCTATACATTTTGAGCACTTACTATGTGTCAGACCTAGGGCTACTTTCTAGTTGACCATTAACCTTTGAGCATAAGGATCCATATACTCTAACTCCAATAGAAACAATTTACTTAAATGGGGAAGAATACAAACAGTGAGTTAGACCACTGATACGACCTTCTTTCTGTCAGTGCCACATATTAATTTCATTTTTGTCTTTGACCACAGAGGAAATTTTGCAGACATGTACTGGAAAAATGAAGAAACAAAGGATTGTGAAAGTAAATTTTAGAAGGTCATCAAGTAGAGCCTCTATTTTCTATATCCTTTACAAGCTGGTATAAATAGATCTCCTGGAAGGATTTCCTCTCCAGGATCAGTTAGCAGAAGATGGGTCCCTCCATACAATAGCTTCTATTCTCTCTTCATATTATTTTCTTCATAGATTAGCAATTCCTTCTTCTCTCTCTGAGGGTCATTTTCCCCAAGTAGTATTAGAAAACTGCAGGAAAAGTGTATTTAAACTCTAATTTATTCATTAAACACGTCGAGTGCATAGAGTCATGCTATAAGCTGTGCTAAGATGTACCCATATGCTGCTGCCCTAAATATGTTCACACTTAGAGAGAGGAGACGTACATCACTTCAATTCAGAGAGAAGTTATCAATTATTTATCTATTTTAAATATATAGATATATGTTGCCTATATTGTAAGCCAGAAAGCATTTAGAGTAAAAGTAAAAAACAAAAAAGAATCTACAGAAACCAAACCAAACCAAAAAAAAAACTTTCTGAGACTAATAAGAAATTAGAGTAATGCTGCAGTACATGAAGTATATTATATTGATAGTGCCTTCATAACAAAATACCACAGACTGTGTTTCTTAAACAATAAGAATTTATTTTCTCATAACTTTGGAGGCTAGAAGTCTAAGATCAAAGTGTCAGCAGCATTGGCGTCCTCTGAAGTCTCTCTCCTTGGCTTTTATAAGGTTGCCTTTCTCACACTGTCTTTCTTCTGGGCACACACATTCCAGGAATTTCCCAACATGTCCAAATATCATTTTCTGATAAGAGCAAACAGTCGGATTGGACTAGAGCCCACCCTAATGGCCTCATTTTAACTTTATTGTCCTGTTAGAGGCCTATCTCCAAACATATTCTGAGATGCTGAGGTTAAAGCTTCAACAAATTCATTTGGGGAAGGCGGAACACAATTCATCCCATAACACAAGGTTAATATTCAAATGTCAATTGTTTTCCTATATACCAGTAACAAACTATTAGAACATTAAATCAAAAATATAATACATTCAAATTCACACCAAAACACAGAATATTGAGGTATAAATTGAACAAAATATGTACAAGAGCTAAACAATAAAATTTTAAATGACAGAAATTAAAGAACTAAATAATAGAGAGACATTTCATGTTTAGGGATAGAAAGACGCAATAGTATCAAGATGTCCATCCTTCCTCACTAGATCGCTACGTTCTACATAATCTGAATTTAAAATCCCAGCAAGTAATTTTGTAGATACTAAGAATCTCAATTTTTAAAACTCAGCAAGTGATTTTATAGATGCTGACAAACTAAAGTCGACCCTGGAGCAATCTGGGGGTAGATGCCAACCATTTACATAATCAAAAATCTGCATATAACTTTTGACTCCCTGAAAACTACCAGTATCCTACTGATGACCACTAGCATACAATATACTATTACTAATAACGTAAGCAGTCAATTAACACTATTTTGTATGCTGCATGTATTATATACTATATTCTCACCATATAGTAAAATAGAGAAAAGAAATGTTACTAAGAAAATCATAAGATAGAGAAAATATATTCACTATTAAGTGGAAGTTTATCACAAAGTTCTCCATCCTCATAATTTTATTTTATTTTTTCTCTTTTTTTATTTTTACTTTTTTAAATTATTTATATTAAAGATGTGGGGTACAATTCAGGATTAGGTATACAAAAGTTGATTATGCAGGTACCCTTGTTGATGAGATGTGGTCTTCCCTCCCCTAGCAGCTTTCCTCAACTGGCAACCCCACTCTCCCTCCCCTGGAAGTTTCCCACTATTGCCAATCCCTTTCTCACAGTATTATGATAATTGTTCAAGGTATGCTTATGAGTGAGAACATAAGGTACTCTGTTCTTTGTTTCTGTGATAGATCACTGAGTTTGACAGACTAAATCTATCCATATTGCTGCGAAGTCTGTATGTTTGTCCTTCTTTTTGACTGCATAATATTCCATTGTGTGTAGGTACCACATTTTTTTAATCCAGTCCAGCTTTGGTGGGCAGCATGGTTGGTTCCATGTTTTTGCTATTGTGAATAGAGCTTCAACATAAGTGTGCAGGTATCTTTTTTTTTTTGTAGAATGATTTGAGTTTCTCTGGGTATATTCCCAAAGGTGAATTGCTGGGTCATATGGAAGGTCAATTTCTAGTTCTTTCAGAAATTGCTACACTGTCTTCATAAAGAGATTGTACTAGTTTGCATTCCCACCAGCAGTGTAGAAGCATTCCTTTTTCTCCTCACCACCATCTGTTGTTGTTTGTTTTACATGTTTATTAATCATGACCATTCTTATTGGGGTTAGGTGGTATCTCAATGTGGTTGTGATTTGCATTTCTCTGATAATGAGTGAGGCTGAGCACTTTTTCAAGTGTCTATCAACTGCCCGAATATCTTCTTTTGAGAAGAGTCTATTCATGTCTTTTACCCACTTTTTAATGGGGGTTTGTTTGTTTGTTTGCCTTTCAGCGCATTTGAATTCCTTGTAGATCCTACATGTTTGGCCTTTGTCAGCTAAACAGCTGGCAAATATTTTTTCCCATTCTGTGGGCTGTCTCCCTGCTCTCTTGATGGTTTCTTTTGCTTTGCAGAACCTCGTCAGTTTGTTGAGGTCCCACTTGTTTATCTTATTTCTTATGGTATGGGCACTTAGGGCTCTGATCAGAAACAAGTTGCCAGTTACAATTTCCATAAGGGTGTCTCCTGTGTTTTCTAGAAATCTTATACTTTGAGGTTTTATGTTTAGGTCTTTGACCCATTTAGAGTCAATTTCTGTGTATGGTGATAGGTAGGGGTCCTGTTTCAATCTTCTGCATGTGATCAGCCAGTTTTCCCAGAACCATTTACTGAATAGGTTCTCCTCTCCCCAGTGGTTGTTGTTGCAGGCTTTGTCAAAGATGAGGTGGTTGAGAAATTAAGGCTTTGCTTCTGGAATTTCTATCCTGTTCCACTGATCTACATGCCTGCTCTTATACCAATACGAGACTGTTTTGATTACTATAACCTTATATTAAAGTTTGAAGTCTGGATGTGTGATCCCTCCTGCTTTGCTTCTTTTGCTAATGATTGTTTTGGCTATTCGTGGTCATTAATGTTTCCATGTGAATTTCTGTATTGTCATTTCCAGGTCTGATAAGAATGATGTTGGTAATTTAATGGGTATCGTGTTGAATCTGTAGATTGCCTTTGGTAGGATGGACATTTTAACAATGTTGATTCTTCCTATCCACGAGCATGGAATATTTTCCCATTTGTTTGTGTCTTCTTGGATTTCTTTGAGCAGTGTTTAGTAGTTCTCATTGTAAAGGTCTTTCACTTCTCTGGTTAGGAAGGTGCCAAGGTATTTTTTTTTATGGTTATTTTGAATGCGATCGTGCTTTTTATTTAAGTCTCTGCCTGCTTGTTGTTGGTGTATAGGAATGCAACTGTCTTTGCACATTTGTTTTGTACCCTGAGACTTTGCCAAAGTCCTTTATCAGTGCAAGCAGGTTTTTGACAGATTATCTTGGATTTGCAAGGTGTAGAAGCATATCATCTGCAAAGAGGGATAACTTGACTTCCTCTTTTCCTATTTGGATACCCATGATTTCCTTTCCTGTCTAATTGCCCTAGCTAGGACTTCCAACACAATGTTGAACAAGAGAGGTGAGAGTGGCCAGCCTTGTCTTGCTCCATTTTCTGGGGAAATGTTTCCAGTTTCTGTCCATTTAGCAATATGTTAACTGTGGGTTTGTCATAGATGGCACTTATTATTTTGAGGTATGTTCCTTCTATACATAGGTGTTTGAGGATTTTTATCAAGAAGGGATGCTGGATTTTACCAAAAGCTTTTTCTGTATCTAATGAGATAATCTTGTGGTTCTTGTTTTTACACCCGTTGATGTATTTAATTACATTTATGATCTTGCGAATGTTGAGCCAGCCCTGCATGCTGGGGATAAAGCCTACTTGGTCATGGTGGATGATTTCTGAGTTGTGTTTTGAATCCAATTTGCTAGAATCTTGTTGAGGATTTTTGCATCTATGTTCATAAGGGATATTGGCCTATAGTTCTCTTTTTCTTTGTAGGATCTTTACCCGGTTTGGGTATCAGTGTAATGTTATCTTCATAAAATGATTTGGGGAGAATTCCATCTTTCTAGATTGCCTGGAATATTTTCAATAGGATTGGTATAAGCACCTTCTTGTACGTTTTATAGAATTCTCCCGGAAAGACATTCAGTCCAGGGCTTTTTGTTGTTGGTGGTGGTGGTGGTAGTTTTCATATGACAGTCAATTTCCTGGGTTGTTATTGGTCTATTTAGCGTCTCAATGTCTTCTTGCTTCAAACTGGGAAAGTTGTGTCAGAAAGTCCTCCATTTCATTTAGGTTATCAAGTTTTTTTCCATATAGGTGTACATAGTAATCTCTGATCATCTTTTGTATTTCTTCAAGGTCAGTTGTGATTTGATCTTTTTTTATTTCTGATTGTGTTTATTTGAGCTTTTTCTCTCTTTTTCTGGGTCATTCTGGCTCAGGGTCCATCAGTCTTGTTAATTCTTTCAAACAACCAGCTTTTTGTTTTGTTGATGTTTTCTATGATATCTTTGTCTCCTATGTCCCGTATTTGGGCTCTCATTTGGTGATTTGGATTCTTCTGCTAAAGTTGGGGTTTTGGTGGTCTTCTCTTTCCAGCTCCCTTGGGTGATTTGTTAGGCTCTCAACTTGTAAAATTTTCATTTTCTTGATTTGTGCTCATAGAGATATAAACGCCCTCTTAGAACTGTTTTCATGGCATCCCAGATGTTTTGGTAAGCTATTTCTTCTTTTTCATTTGTTTCCAGGAAACTTTCAATTTCTGCTTTGATTTCAGTGTTGACCCAGTAGTTGTTCA
>CAUYQG010081756.1:0-23510 GCA_963574415.1 Tarsius wallacei | reverse complement strand
CAGGCTGAACAACTGCGCCCAGCAACATGTTGTTAACTAATAAGAAAGTTTCTTAAGATGACCAGTTAAACATGCTTACACACAATTAAATAATAGCTTTCCTATGTTCCAGCAGTAAATCAGGAAAAATAAAAAAGAATTTTAAAAATTCACTGTATGCATGTGTATGGGCATATTTTTGTTATACGCCATATTTTCCTAACTTTATGATTTTTATTTGCAAATATTTACCTGACATGTCTTTCTGAATATCTCACACAGCCCAAATTCAAAGCTGAATATATATTGTTTTCTAATTGGTCTTGTTAATTTTGGGGGAAATATTTTTACTGATTTATTTTTAAACTTAGATTTTTTCTTTTTATTTATTTCCTTAAAAATTTTTTAATTATAAAGATGTGGTATAATTCAGGGTTAGGTATACAAATGTTCATTATGCAGATGCCCTTGTTGATGAAGTGTGCCCCTACTGTCTCCCCTGGCAGTTTTCCACTACTGCCAATACTGTGCCCTACCCCCCTGGCAGTTTCCCAGTACTGCCAATCTCTTTCTTACAGTATTATGATAATTGTTCAAGGTTCTCTTATGTGTGAGAACAAGTGGTACTCAGTTCTTTGTTTCTGTGATAAGTCACTCAGTATTATAGACTCTAAGTCCATCCAAGTTGCTGTGAAGTTCATAATTTTGTCCTTCTTTGTGGCATAATATTCCATCATGTCTATGAACCACAGTTTTAAAATCCAGTCTTCTTTTGATGGGCAGTAAGGGTTGGTTCCATGTTTTTGCTATTACAAATAATGTGGCAATGAACATGCGTGTGCAGGCATCTTTTTCATAGAGTGATTTGAGTTCCTCCCAGTATATTCTCAGTGGGGGGATTGCAAGGTTGTATGGAAGGTCGATTTTCAGATCTTTTAGGAATTGCCAAACTATTTTCTACAGAGGTTGCACTAGGTTACACTCCCACCAACAGTGTAGAAGTGTTCCCTTTTCCCCGTATGCTCTCCAGCATCTGTTGTTTTCGAGATGGAGAATTAAAATACTTCCCAATCAATCCCCAAGAGTTTATGCCGCCTCCAAACTTAGATTTTTTGAAAAACTTAATACTTCAAGCAAATTTTTCATGAGCACTTGATTCTTTTTAGTCTTCATTTATCTCTCTCCATTTCCTCACAAGGCACAGAGTAAATATCACTCATTCTCCTTCAGTAGACATCTAACTTCTCTGTCTGCTTTTCTCCTGTCCTTTTCTCCTGGTTATTTTGTAGCAGCCAGTCTGCTTGTAGCAGCCAGTTTGCAAAATATCAATCATAAAATGTGCTTTGTTGCTTACAACTCTTTAATGGTTTTTCTTAGGCATAATATTATGTAAATCCCTCTTCATGACTTATGATGGCTTCTACAATCTAGTCCCCATAATCTTTGACGGCATGTTGTGTAATCTCCTCATCCCCCACACTGTGCTTTCCCCACTGAAGACCCATTAATTTTTCATTTTTAATATATTACCAAAATTCCCCCCTATATACTTGTCACAGATTCTTTTCCTTCTGTCTGAAATCTGTTTCTGCCTACCATTCCATTAAGCCTCTTTAAACTTTTATTTTTTTCTTTAGGTCTGAGCTTTAATGTTGCTTTCTTGGTGATACAACCTTTAATTTCCAATGTAAATGGTATAACCCATGTGATTACAACAGGCTCTCTCTAGTTATCACTACGTATTTGTGTGTGTGTGTGTGCATCTGTGTGTATCTGTGTGTTATGTATATGAAAAACTGCAAACTCTTCAAAAGATGCTATGATAGTTGATCACTTGTTTGAATAAATATCAAATAGATTGAATAAACATTAAATGGATTTGTCTACTTCATTCACAGACTAAAACAAACTCTAGAGAAATGAAATTAAACAAACAAAAAAATAACTACAATAATGAAAATGTTAGAATTAATTTTTATAAAGAAATATCATAAGCAAATCTAGTGACATATGCTTAACAGAAGGAAATAGTTATAACAAATCAATATGCTAAAACATTATATTTTTTTAATGTGTTAGCAATCTTATCTAAAACTTTTATAGGCAAGTATGACCACTTAACCACCTAATCCTGAATAGTACCCCACATCTTTAAGACATAAAATGCTAAAGGAAAAATCAAAGTACTATATCAAATGGAAAGCTAAAAACTTTACCTGCTTAAAACAAAAAAAGAAATTATAATTGTCCTTAAAACACTTAAAATTCATTAGTAAATAAATAGAAATGTGATTTAATTTTTATTAATGCTTAATATTTTTATTAATATAAAGTATTTACTGCCAGTCTTCGCAAGGATTCAGGGAAAATTTTAATTTTATGGATATCTAGTGTATGCTGTAATTATCAAACAATACTGGAAATTAGTATGGAAACAGCTCTAAAAGTGTAAATATATATTAACACTGTTGTAGAGGAATTCTAAGTAGTGGAATATACCTTTCAAAATAGATAAATGTGACTACACTACACATATGAATTATCATTATTTTTTTAAAATCGTTTTTATAATCTTAATGCCCTCTCCCCACCAAATGCTACTCTTAAAAAATGGAATCAGCCGGGCTTGGTGGCTCAGCCTGTAATCCCGCGCTTTGGGAGGCTGAGGTGAGTGGATTGCCTGAGCCCGTGGGTTCAAGACCCGCCTGGGCAACTTGGCGAGACCTCACCTCTACAATAAATCAAAAAATTAGCCAGGCTTGGTAGCACGTGCCTGTAGTTCCAGCTACTTGGAAGGCTGAGGCGGAAGGATCCCGGAGCTCAGCAGGTCGAGGCTGCGGTGGCCGGGAGCAGCCACTGCACTCCAGTCTGAGTGACAGAGTGAGACTCCAACTCAAAAAAAAAAAAAAAAAAAAATCATTTGCAATCTTTTAGAATAATTTTGTAGGCACATTTCTATTGTATTGCAATTTCTATTATAAATAAATTTTCATCAAGTGAGCTAAAGCTTTTAAAAATTATGAAACTAATCTTTATTGTAAGAGTAATGGAAAGACTCTGATTATGTAAACTAGAAAAAATTATGATCAAATTTATTTTTTTTTAACTTCCAAGGATGTGAAAACTGGCTTAAAAGAGGGCAGCAGTGGAATGCGGGAGACTGAATATACAGCTTTGCAGTAACCTAAACCAGGATGATGAATATAGTTTGGATTCAAGGCATGAGGAAAGTCAAAGAGAACTGAGTAAAAAGAGAAACAGATTACTCCATTAATATTTAGCAGGTGAAAAGACTTTTTTTAATGATTGACTTTGAGGTTGAGAGTTAGAGTCTGTGATCCTTTTCAGGATTCTGGCTTACATGACAGAGGGATGAAGATTCCCTTTGCCTAGATGAGGAGAAATGGAGAAATAGCATGTGTGAAGGCTGGCATAGAGAGAATGCGAAGTGGTTAAAATACTAAATTTTGCTTGAACCTGTTGATTTTTAAGTGCCTTTGAAGCATTTAATTGATACATCAAGAAATGTATTCTGGACAACAAATATAAATTTGGGGAGTCATTGATTGGCTTATAAATTATATTTGATTTCTATGTGTGATAAAGAAAACCACTAAGAAAAAAAAGTCCATCATAGTGCTTTAATATTGTGTTTCAATATTGTATAGAACTCTAGAGATTTTTTAAGAGTTGCCTAAAATGTTTTGTGGCAGTAGTTGTTTTGAAATCAGTAATTTAGAATTCAACAACTTTTTTTCTTAAGACCAATAATGTATGTGTTGCTTGAGGTGCCAGGCCATATTCTTTTAAAGTCAATATAGCCACAAAACACAATTTGACAAAATAATACTGGATAGATACAAAAGTAATAGGTGTTTGAAAACATAGTCCAGAAATGTAGAAAGGTAGTTTTAAGGAGCCTGTGTAAGAAAGTGTTAAAGCAAGATTCTCAGTATACCTGGAGGCTAAACAACAGAATTCATACAATATGTAAATGTATGTAGACAGGATGGACCTATTAAAGAATGTGCAAATAAAACATATGAATATGCATATCTTCATAGATAAAAAGTAAACATTGAGACAACCTCCAATACAATCTAAACATGAATTGCTATTAAGACGTACAAACTTGTTAACCTGATTCTAAAGTCTTAGTAAAAATATATGATGTTCAATTTATAACCTACGAGACAGAAATAATGCACTCTCTCTTTCATTATCTAATTAAATTTGGTAAGAAAATTGTTAATATTACAAAAGGTGGTCAAATATCCTCCAAGTCCACTGCAGAGTTGTTGTTGTTGTTGTGTGTGTGTGAGAGAGATAAAATGACATATTAAAGAAAAATAAATATCACACTGTACCTCCCTGAAAATTAAAAAATAAATAGATTAACAGCAGGTGTTCACAATGGAATGACACAGTTCCACTAGCCACATAGTAGTAAAAAAATAAATACTGGAACAGGAAGGTGTTTTTTTCCACAGTGGGCTTTTAAGGAAGATCTTTAAAGGAAAATAATTGTTACTACTCAGTTTGTAGCATTTCAACAGATCTGATACTATAGAATTAGAGGCTTATAGCAAGCCTGGAATCTTGGAAAATATAAGCATGACCAATTTTGAATTTTGACTACACTGTTCATAAGTTGTGTGGTATTGGGCAATTAATTTTTTTCTTACAAATGTGTACTTTGGTTTCCTCATCTAAATAACTTCTTTCATAAGATCGTCAAGGGAAAGCGATGAGGCAAAATATGTAAAATGTTATGTACAGAGGGCTGAATCTGGCCTACAGCCTGACTTTGTATATAGAGTTTTATTGTAACACTACAATGTCCATCCGTTTAAGTCTTATTTGTGGAAGAGCTGACCGCTTGCAAAAGTGACAGGGCATCCCACACACAAAATGTATAAACTGCAAAAACAATGCCTGGCATACCTGTTTGGTCATATTTTGTAAAATATATTTTATGTTTTTTGTTTAATTAAGTACTCACAATGACTTTATGAGACAAATTATTTAAATTAAGACACCAAAGCATATATTTGTTAAAATACAACTGATGATAGGTCAAATACTCATTAAAAATATATGAATTTCTGAAGGTTTTGTTAGGTTCCAAAGATTTCTTACAGAAGTATACCATTTTATTCTTAATGGTGTAATATGAGAAATGTTGACTTTATCATAGATGCAAATAACACAGGAATTAGCTGACCCTTGTTATGATTTTATTAGAAAATGTGCTAGGCCTTAGTACTTGGTGTATCCGAAGCACATCTCAATGTGAGAACTCTCCTCCAGTGAATGTCAGGACTCAGAATCCAGATGACTACATGTTTGTTTGTTTAGTCATGTTACTATTGCTTCTTCCATGGTGTGGACTGGAAGGAGGTAGAGGGGCAATGTCTATAATGATGGATTATGGAGATGAGCCACATTTGTCTGCATTTCATATATAACAACAATAGCAACTGCAAAAGTCTCCTGGGTTTATTGAGGCATTAGCAATGAGTGCCATTCTAGAGGGAGTATTAGAAAAGAATTTCTGGAGGGAGCACTGGGCTGTGGTTTAAAGCAGGAAACAGCAAACATTTTCTATAAATTGCCAGATAGTAAATATTTTACATTCTGGGGCATATGGTCTCTGTTGTAACTAGTCAGCTCTGGCATAGGCTACACATAAACACATATTAATGGCTGTATTCCAATACAGCATTCTTGATATAAATAGGGAGCAGGCTGGATTTGACCCTTGGGACACATTGGAGGTTTAGAGCACGACGACAGACTTGATGAGACCAACGCTAAACCCACAGAAAAGTCAATGTGGGAAGAGGCTGCAGGGACAGAGAACATTCTGGGATTAAGTTAGAAACTGGGCTGCGTGCTAACCACACCACAAGCTGACTAAGAGAGAAATAGCCTAAATAATGTATAAACCAGCCAAATGGGATGATAATTCCAATGATATGAACAAGTAATGAAAACAAGTGTGAGATTGCTTATATAACTATACATAGCACACAATTATGAGCTATTAGAATCAAATTTCACATTCAGGTAATGAAGGCCAACTCCCCAGGGAGAAAACCGGGGACATCCCTCTTCAATTCCTCTGATCTTGACTATGCTCTGTGTGCATTATAGTAGCAGACACATTATTTTATAAGATAACACTTTCCATGTATTCATTGTTCTAACTATTGGCGATTTATCAAGTGAGCTAGGACTTCCCTCCATTTGACTGCTACATAATCAACATGCAACCTATTCCAAATAAAAGTCCTTCAGTTGTTTAAAGGACTTTAGCCTGCACATTCTCCTTGACTTTACATCCCTGGGCAAACTATCACCATCACTTTGTTTGGGATGAATAGAATGGAATGGAGTTCATATTTGTCCATGATTTCAAGGCATCTGCAGCATATGCATGGGCACACAGCCCTGCATGAGTATAAACCCTGTGGGCAGGAATCACTGCCTATTGTATTTATAACAGTTAATATGAAACCGTACATGATATGAATAATACATTATATATATATATAAATTATTTACATTCATTTTTCCTGCATAGTATCATGGCCTGTTTCTCAACCGAATGAGGTACTTTATCAGAAACAATGGAATACATAAGCAAGCATAATGTTTGGCAGAAAAAGAAGTCAGGGTCTGAGGTATGTGTGAGTGTATAGGTACAAAAGGGAAAAAAATGATAGGTAGAGAATGTCAGATGGAGTTATATTTTTATTTAAAATAAACAGCCCCTGGTATGATGCCTTGTTCATGGCAGATGCTGAAGACACATTTTATAGAATTGACTAATAACAGTAAGGTTAATAACATTAACATGTATAGAAATCTCCAAAATAATTCATGTATATATTTCAGAACATCACCGGTTGAGTATCTGCTAAAGCTATTTAGTTGGGTTGGAGGAAGCAATATGTTTGATTGTGAAATATCACAAGCATAGTTGAAATATCATAGCATTAGTTGTAAAGGGCATAGTCGTCTCTTAAAATAATTCAAAATAATTATATTTGTACAAGTTTCCACCTCATCTTTTTTTTTTTCCTTCTCTGGGTATACCTCTGCTTTTGTTCATGTGGTAGGGACAGACAACTTTCTCACAGTCCCCACCCTCACTACCCTGCAGTTTACTTTTCAAAGCCTTGCTACTATTCAACTTTCCCCTCAAGGCCTTATTCGATACATTTCATCAGAATTCATTGCTCCTTCCTCAGCACTCACATGGCAGAACTTCGATTTAGCAAATTCGTTTTCTTATGGTTTACTTATTTATTTATATGCTTATGTTTCCCATAAGAGCTTCAGCTGTCAAAGCAGTGACTATTTCTAAAACTCCCTTGAATACCCCTGGGGCCTGGTGCGGGACCTTGCACAGAGTAGGTGTTCAAACCACGTTAACAATATCGAATTGCATCTCAGGGATATGGCTTTAGCATTGTAGCATTCTATGTTTCATTATGTGGCATTTCGGCCATGAAAAATGTTCTATGGAATGCATTTTTCAAAATTAATGCTAATTAAAATTAATTTTCTTCTGAGAGTCATTTTAGAATTTTAAAAGAGCCAGTGTGATAATTAGAGACACCAGGGGTGTCACCAAAACAGTAGTGGGAGTCACTGTTCCATCAAACATGACCCACTGAAGTAGCTCTCATGTGGCTATTAATATCACCAACTGCAAAATATGTCAGGGTTTATTAAGTGAAAAGCTCATAAAGGTTTGCAAATAAAGTACTGCCTATGCAATATGGCCATCATGTGGTTCAGTTCCCTTAAGAAGAAAAGAATTAATAAACAAACTAAAGCATTCCTATCTATTCTCAGGAGTACCCTCCAAGGATGTTGATGAGAAGTACAGAGCACTTAACTTTTGTGTTTAAGAGAAATACAGCATCAAGTGTATGTGAAGAATAGAGTCAATGAATCTTTTATACTTGGAATAAAGTATAAAAGATGGATCTGTGTTCACACATAAATTACACAGCAATCAATACTTTAATTTTAGCTCTATTGCAATATAATTTTAAAATTATTATTCTTCATTTTCAGTGTAGTCTGAGGGTTACACTCCAGTCAACCAGGCTTTAAAAGGTGAATACTCCAAGGACACAAGCCCTCTGCCCAAACCAAGTAGGACTTGGACTTAAGCACTGGTGTGAAGAGGTCTTGAATTATCCAGGGCTGTGCTATTGCGATGTGGAGAGTGAAGAAAGGTGAAGGATAACACTTCATTAGAGCTAAAAGGTGAAAAGCTGTGGATTTAATTGAATTAGATGACAGCATATATAGACAGAGTGAGAAAGCTTTCCCATAGAATCAGTGCTCTCTGGAGGGAGGTGGTTTAATTCTTGCTGTCATCAGGCTGAGGCAAAGTGTGGCCCTAGTTAATTTCATTTCTCTCAGGAGGAAAACGTATCCGAGCAAAGACAGACATATGGTTTAGTGAAAGGAAACTTGTGACTTTTTAATATGCTGATGTACCTAGAAATCAGGCTGGCCTGGAACCAGCTCACAAGTACAGACTTTCTACACAAAGCCTGAAGAAATCTGGATAATATCTCAAAATAGTAAAGAATCATGCTGTATTATTTGTATTTAAACATTTTTTGATTTTCCAGTCTTGTCATAATCTGGTCCATGGATTGGCAGCAGTGGTAGCTGTCACTCCAAAATGGTTGAATAAGAAAGATTTTTCCGCAGTTTGTCTAAGGATTGCTTTTAGCTGTCAGAAACAGTACATAGAAAAGAACAAAGGGTAAATTATACTTATTTTATAGCCTGGACTTATTGGAAAATTATTGTAATATCTGGAGCTTAGTTTTAGATAGAAATGTAGCTAAGCAAAAGCAACTCTAAGAAATGAGAATCACTTAAGTCAAGGATTCAATAGCCTTTAAGAGCTATTAAATTATTCATTATTACCCTGTCTCTGAAAGCAAACACAAAACACAAAACAAAGCAAATCTTCCCACGATTAATGGAGGTCTATTATTTGGCTGAATGTTCTCCAATTTGATAACAGATTTCCAAAGTTCAAGTACGACCAATACAATATTTTAAACTATCCCAATGATATTCAAGTCCTAGCATGCTAAGAATATTTTTCATGTATTTTAAAACAATTGATTTATTCTAAATTTAAAAAATTGAATGCATCAAGAAACTGTAAAGCATGCAAATTAATTTTCATTACTTTTGAAGAAAAGAAAGTAGAAGTTTTGAAATATACTTATTTATACAAGTGGGAGATGTATCATGTTCTCTTTGGATAGAATTCCAAATTGAAGCAATAAAATAGATTAGTAATCCTTGCAAATCATAGCATTTTGTTTATTACATCATTGATTCCTTTAGTAAGTGTAATTGGAAGAGAAAAACACTAACACTTGTTAAAATCACAAAGTTAGGGAGAAATTTTCATGCAATCAGTAGTAATAGTAACAATATGTTAATAATGATGAAGAAATATCAATTCTCATTCATTGATAATTATAAAATTTTATATATAATACTTGACCAATATATTATATATATTAAATTCATATGTAAACATAATTTAAATGATAATATTCAACAAATTACATTTTATTTTATTCTATATGCTAATTATTACAAATATATCTGAAATTTTATGCAATGTGAAGATAATGACTTCCAAGCCTATTAAAAATCCATATAGCAGATATTCAGAACAGTTTAGATAAGGGTGTCTTCATGATTTTAATGTGTTCAAGTATTTTGAGACTTACTGTGCAATATAATCAAGAGTGCACTTGTGGTTATTAATAAAATATTTTCACAGAAATTTTCCATTTAATATAAAATATGAAAATATTCTAAAATACTTGTGTAGTTCTTAAAAACAAACCTTGCATAGATTTATTCACAATTGGCTTCAGCTTTGACTTATTAACTCTAATACCAAGTTTATAAATAATACTTTGATTGAATTTCTGGAGTGATACAATTTTCATACATTTACAGAAGATTCCTATTTTCTTTTCCACTGTAGCCTTTCCATTAGATTATTACATTTTCACAATTTTTCTATATAACATATTTTCTGTGAGTAGTTATTTTGTGGATGAATATATTTTTTCTGATTTCCTATAGTAGTTCTTAGGAAGTCATTCTTACTATATAATTCATAGCAAGAAAAACCCCAAAACAACAACAAAAAACCCCAAACAATAGTGAAATTAATTTAAAAATATAGATATATTAGAAAATTTCCAACAATTGCTTATATCCTATAATTTTTCTTGTATTCTTCTAATTTTCAGCAGCTTTTATTTATCCACATATTATTCGCTGACAAAAATGTATATTAATATTTAAACATTTTTTCACCATGTTATTTTTAAGATTTTACTTAAAAAGAACAGATGTGCTGGATGTCATGGATCTTTCTGTCATAAGGTATTTAGTAAAAAACTTGTTTCTGAATATGTACTATTATTTAACTAAGATTATAAACTCTTAGATTGAATATTTCAGGATAGACTGTAATTAAAAATTGTTGAGTTTGTTTCATAGTCAAAGACTGCTTGTGGCTTCATGTTATCATTAGGTAAAATGTCAAGGCATTCATGATAAAATTTGTAATTATAATAGACACTAATTGATAGACAAATAGCATTCTCATAGGTTTTTTTAATCAACTTATTTTCAAATCTGATGAGAAAATACATTTTGGGGTTACATTGTAATATAGCCAACACAGAGAAAAGTAGTTATTTTTCTGTTATATTTTTTCTTAATGTCTGTTCTTATTTTGTTTTGCTCTTTATTTTCAGCTTCCTAACAAGTACAACTAGATCATGAATTTTTAAAATTTTTTATTTTTTAGACATTTATACCCATACATTTATATCTATGTAGAGATTTAGTAACATGCTATACAATAAGATATCTTGTATTTTAATTATCATAAACTTGATATATTTTTGAAATCACTTTGTGATTTCTTCTTTTACCTGTGGATAATTTTAAAGTATTTTGTCTAATTTCTAATATGTTGTAATTGTAGTAATACAATGTTGTTATCAATTTGTAATTAATTATATTGTGATCAGAAATATACACCATAACATATTAGTTATCTAGGTCAATGGTCCATATGCTTTTACAAAGATTATAAATCTACAGTTGCTGTTTTATAATGTAAGCTCATATATATTTTAATAAATTTTATCTAATTGTTTTACCATTTATGGACCAATAAGTTTAAAAATTTCTAAGCACAAAGGTGTATATATTTGTTTCACTCTTTGGATTTGCCAGTTGTTTTGCTTCATATATATTTAAGTTATTTTGTTAGTTATAATTATATGTATGTTTTTGGTGCCTCCTTGGGGTATTAATGATTTTATTTTTATAAATTAATCCCTCTTTACTTCTGGAAAAACTACTATCTTGAAGTCTACTTCTTCTTAAATTAATAAACTAACCTTTTTTGGGGAGGCATGGCATTTCTTTAAATTCAGAAAAGTCATATCAACTTAAGATATTGTTGTATTTAAATTACAATTCCTATAGATGGCATACAGTTGAATCTTGCTTTTTAAATCTAGATTGAAGGTATTTGCATTTCAGTTGTAATATTTGTTTCATTTACATTCACTTTAATTGTTGCTATTCTGTGACTTATGTCTTCCATTTTGATGTAAATTTTCTCTTTGTTTTTTTTCTGAGATTGCTTTTTCTTTATTTCTCTTTATTGCATTTTTTATTGGAATAACCAAATATTAATATTACACTTTATTATGTGAATTATTTAGTCGGACACATTTATATTTTTAATATATATTTTAGAATTGCTTTAGGGATTAAAACATGCATTCTTAACATCACAGTCTGCTTAGAAATAATATTGTACCATTTATGTAAAACATCAGCATTTTTTTATGTCCATTTCACTTTGGGACCTCTATTATATGTGTGTTAGATTGATTACTCTGATCATTGAAGCTATTATTGTTTTTAAAATGTTCTTGAATAATACTCCAAATATCAGAGACAGACAAAGCAAAAATTACTGAACCTTTGGGTTGAAAGTTAATGTTAAAATCGTTGATTAAAAGTCTATCACATCTGATTTTTGGATGTTAATTTTGTATTGTGCTATTTTATTGAATTTGTTTATTAGTTCTGAAAAATTTTTTCCAGAGTCTTTAGAGATTTCTATATATAAAATTATGTAGCCGGGCTCAGTGGCTCAGCCTGTAATCCCGCGCCTTGGGAGGCTGAGGTGAGTGGATTGCCTGAATTAACCTACCAGATTAGGAATAAATTTCACTTGGTCATGGTGTATAATCCTTTCCATGTGCTGTTAAATTTGCTTTGCTAGCATTTTGTTGAAGAAGTTTCCATGCATATTTATAAGGAACACTGGGCTGTAGTTTTATTTTCTTATAGTATCTTTATTTGGCTTTGCTTTCAGGGTAATACTGATATTATAAAATAAATTTTCAAATATTATATTCTCTTTTCTTTTTTGGAAGAATTTGGCTTTAATTCTTCTTCAAGCATTCACAGAACAGAGCAGTAAAGCCATCTGGTTCCGTGCTTTTCTATGTTGGGAAGTTTATGATTATTGATTCAATCTCCTTATTAGTTATAGGTTTGCTCATAATTACTGTTTCTTGGTAGATTATTTGTTCTAGTAATGTCATTTTCTTCTAAGCTATCTAGTTTATTGATGCATAATTGTTCATAGTTAGCTCTTGTGTTTCTTTTTTATTTCAGTGGTGTCAGTTGTAATGTCTCCTTTTTTATTTCTGATTTTATGTAATTGAGATTTGTTTCTATTTTCTTAGTCTAACTAAAGGTTTGTGAACATTGTTTTTCCCCCCAAAAAAACTCAGTATTTTTATTTTTTTCTATTGTTTTTCTATAAACTTCTGCTAACGCTGGGTTTAGTTTGTTCTTTTTCTTTTTTTGTGATGTATAAGATTAGAATACTTACTTGAGATCTTCCCTCCTTTTTAACGTAAGACTATATCATTATAATGTCCCTCTTAGTACTGTCTTTTGCTGCTTTTAATAAATATGTTTTGCTTTTGTTCAAGTGACCTTCCAAAAGTGTGACAAAAATATACAATGTGAAAAAGATGATCTCTTCAATAAATGTCCTTGGAAAAACTGTATATCCATATGCAAATTAATAAAACTGGACCTTGAGCTTACATCAGACACAAAAATCAAATCAAAATGGAATAAAAACTTAAACATTAAACTTAAATGTGAAACTGTAAAACTTCTAGATGGAAACATAAAAGGAAATCTTCATGATAGTTGTCTTGGAATTGATTTCATGACTATTACACCAAAAGCACAAGCAACAAAAGAAAAAAAAAAAGACAAGTGAGAATACATCAAACTAAAAAGCTCTGCACATCAAAGGAAACAAATGGTAGAGTAAAAAGACAACCTATGAAATGAGAGAAAATATTTGCAATCCACATATGATAAGCCACAATATATTATACAATTATATAATACAATAGTAAAAACATTAATAATATGATTAAATTAATGAATGAAGAAGCTGATTAGACATTTCTCTAAAGAAAACATACAAATTGCCAAAAAACATATGCAAAACTGCTCAGTGTTTCTAATCAGAGAAATGCAAATCAAAACCACAGTGAACTATTTCCTCATACCTGTCAATACAGCTACAGTTAAAAAAAACATTAAAAACTTCAAATGGTGGGAAGGATGTGAGAAAATGTGAACCTTTTTACATTGAGGAAATGCAAAATGGTATAACCATTTATGAAAAATAGTATAAAGGTTTCTCAAAAAGATTAAAAACTGAACTATCACATGATCTGATTCTACTTCTGGGTATTTATCCAAAAGAATTTAAATCAAGATCTCAAAAAGATAATAGCATTCCCATATTTATTGCAACAATATTCACAATAGCCAAAATGTGGAAACAATCTAAGTATTCAAGGATAAATGAAAGATGTATGGATGTGGTATGTACATACAAGGTAATGTTATTCAGTCTTTAAAATGAAGGAAATTCTGAGATATACAACATACATAAATCTAAAGGACAGTATGCTAAATGAAACCGACTAGCACAGAAAGTAAAATACTGCATGAATTCATTCATATGAGGTGTATGTAATAATCAAATTCATAGAATTAAAGAATAGAATGGTGTTGCTGGGAGCTGGAGAGAGAAACAAATGAGAAGCTACTAATCAGTGGGCATAGAATTTCAGTTAAGCAAGCTTAAGTTCTAGAGATCTGCTCTACCTTAAGCCAATACTCAACAACTCTGTATTTTACTTTTAAAATTTAACAAAAGTGTCGATCTTGGGTAGATGTTCTTATTGCAATAAAATAGAATAAAATAAAGCTGCATTATTTGCAAAGATTTTATTATGATGGAAAGGCAATGATATTTTTATAATAGTAAAAGAGAAAAAGTTAACCAGAAACAATATTTTTCATTCAATATTTTTCTTCATACACTCACATAATATACTTTTACCAATATGGTACAATTTAGAGAAAATTAATAATTTAATGTTATTTAAGTTGAAACATTATAGAAATGCCTATTTTTTAAATATATCAATACTTATGTAATTTCTTCATTCATGACAAAGAAAATATGCTCATTGCTGTGCTTATTTTAAAATAGACTTCATAATAACCCAGTTGAAAAATAAATGTTATGCTTCCTCATTGTTTTTTAAATTACAAGAGAATACTTTATATTTTTTAAAAATGATGAATGAACAACTCTCGATGGTGCTGGTATGAAGATTCTTAAACAATTTTCACATTAAACATTGATTATCTTTTCTCTAAATAAGTCCAGGGTAAAACTTATATTGAAATCAGGGACTTTTTGTTCACTTTGAAAAGTACAGGGGTAAGCGTTAACATTTGCCTTAGGAAGTAAAATATATGCCATATAATTGACAAATGTTGCCACATCCACCTCTATTATGCTGGTCTTTCTTTTTCTTCTACAGTCCTGCTAACTAAAGCACTAATTCAAATAGTTCTTTTCAGAATTATTAGAATATGATATGTGTAATAGGAGACATAAAAGTGCAAGCCTGCAACTGTTCCTTATTTTTTTCTTAAAATCATTGGTAACTGTTTTTCATATAAAATATGTTAGAAATAATTGTATTAAATCATAAATACAAGAATTTCTGACTTTTAATTAGAAGCGGTGTGGATTAGGCTTATATGTATCAAGTAGCTAGTTTTATAACCTTAAGATAATTACAGCATCTTTTTAGCTCGTTGTATTTGAATAAGGCATCTGAGATAAGACTTTTTTCTACTTATATATTATTGGAAGACAGCTAAAATATCTATCTTATAATTGTGATTAAATACACTTGTGAAGAATGGACATTTTTGCAGACACTAAGTTAACACTGAGTCATTTCCTCATTCATTCATTTATTGCAACTCTTATTTATTTATGCATTTATGTATTTAAATAAGACATTAATTGCTTAATCTGTAGGACGCTTTATAACATATGATGAGGATTTTAGCAGTAAATAAGGCATATGTGTCCTCTAATTTCAAAAAAATCTTAGTCTGAAAAGAGTGACTAACATTAAATTAACAATTATTCAGATAACTCTTCTGGGCAACAATAGAGAATTACAATGACAATATCACCTTATAAGAAGAGGTACTTAAATTCTTACAGAGCACAGAGACCTAAAACTTTCACATATAAGTTAAATTAAGAGAATAAGGTGAAAGTTTTCTCCAACAGTGGAGTCATTTGAGGCATATGTGAGATGATAGATCACTTAGTATATTGACAGGGCTCCGGAAAGTCCGTGTGACTCGAGGCCAGTGAGGGGGGAAGAGTGGGGTGAGAAGCACTAGGGTGATCAACAGAAACCCATGATGTAGGCCACTTTTTGAACTCTGTTGTTATGCCAAGAGAGATTGCAAACCATTTAAATGTTTTAAGAGAAGGTGTGGAAAACAGTATTTATTTTAAAGAACCCACCAGGGTAGATTGATGAGAAAGATATAGCAATGGTCTATAAATGGCCTGAATAAGTTAACAATAATTGCTCAATCTCACTGAACACAACATTTTTATGTGTCATTCAGTGTGTACAGACATGATTTGGTGCTATGTCCATGCAGGAACATTAAAAAAAAATACTCATCACTTTTCTATGTTTGGTGTTACTCTTATAACTCTTCTACATATGGTGAAACCGAAGCTCCGAAAGGCAAAAAAATTACTCATGATCTTAAAGCAGATGGATGACTTGAGAGATGACAATAAGAGTTTGTCTTCAGAATTGCCTCTCAATCAGATACTATGTATAACAGGATTTAAGCAGAGAAATAATATGAAGTAGATAAACTGAGCCATATTTGTAAGATGAATTCATTGATTGATCTATTGAATAGATGAGGGTAAGCAAAGATAAGCTTCAAATTTCAGAAACTGGGTATATGGCAATATCACAGAGATAAGAAACTCTTATATATATGTATAATTGAGATAAAATTATGAATTATAAATTATGAATCGAGTGGTCAGTGAGATGCCAAAGAAAGTTGTGAACTCGAGCATATACTACAAGCTACAACCTTCTGCTACTCAGAGGGGATGCCTTTCTTCAAAGTCATGATTCGAAGTAATGGATGTATAGACGTTCTTTGTATCTCCAGATACAGCTGAAATCAGGGAGTGAAGATAGAATTAAAGACCCAGATGCTGAAGGAAAAAGAGCAGCCAAAATGCTCTACTGACGTGCTACCACTGGTTAGAACAAAACCAGAAATATTAATAGCACCCATGCCACAGTAAGAGAAGGTTTCCAGAAAAAAATAAGTAGTCAGCTATGTCAGGACTATCAGTAATGTGATTGAAAGACTTAGTAACAGGCTTTTTTGGTACATTATCCAGAACAATTGTCTATGAAACTGCAGGAGGGAAGAAATGAGAGTAAAGAGGGGAGAATGTGCAAAATCAAAAAATGTAAATAATTAGTTTAAGGCATTCACTGTGAAGGGGCAGAAAGAAATAGGAACGTAGGAAACATAGGGGGCTAAATTTCTTGTTGCATACTTTAAAGCAAGAAATGCACAGACATCTTTTGTTTCTTACATTAACATATTCAGAAGAGAAGGAGAGTTTAACAGAGGAATAAGGTTCTTGGGATCTTGGCAGGGAAGGAGGAAAGAGGCAGTGTTATGGAAAGAACCATCCCAAATATTGGATTTTTAAAATAAAGTAATGTTTTTCCCACTTTATATTTGAATTTGCAAGATAAACTGTACAATATTTGTTGATGGTTCCTTGGTATTTACCAGTAGCTTAGCAAAGTTTATGCAGAGTTTCTATCTTATCATCTTTCATTTACTTCTAAGATTAATACAATCTTGCATCTACTTTCTTTGGTTTTTACCACCAAAGGAGGTCAGATAATTTGAAATCTTGCCACATAATAAGTTAAGGCAAAAAGACTGAACATCTTTGGGAATAGCAAGCATGACCTAACAAATGCATTCTGTTTGTTTTTGTTTTTTGGTTTTTTTTAGTCTTTTTTAATTAGGTTTCTCTACAGACCTTGACACTAACCAACATTCCTTCATGTTTAAAACAATCTTCTCTGTCAATTTCCATGACAAACTTTACTTTGGGTTTTTCTCCTCTTTTGTAGTGTTTTGTTCTCCAATATTAAATGCAAAAATTACTGCTCACATGATTTATATGTTATAATTCCCTGTGCCTTACTCTGTGTTAACGTCAAACATGTTCATGCAGATGAATCCCAATTGTTTAATCTTCTTTAGGAGCACAATACGTGTCCACAGCAACAAAATCCAAAAGCTCAGAAAATCAAAAGCTTTTCTTTTTAAATAACATATTGTGTGGCAAAACATTAACTAATCTAAAATTATCTGTTGGCTAAACCAAACTGGCATGTAGTTATTTTCAATTAGTGAGAATATTTACATCTTTTCCTATCTGGTTACAAGGAGCTTCTTCTAGAACATCCTGGGGGATACTACTTGATATATGCACCTTTCTATAAGCTAAAAACTGCTGAATTCCAAAACACATTTGGCTCTAGAAATTTTGGATAAGAGAATATAATGTAGCAGTAATGTCAGTTAAGGTAGATAAGTCTCCATTTCATTCTTCTAGTTTCTAGATGTTAACACTTTGGTATTCATCTATTTCAAATTTTGGATAAGGGAATATAATGTAGCAGTAAGGTCAGTTAAGGTAGATGAGTCTCCATTTCATTCTTCTAGTTTCTAGATGTTAACACTTTGGTATTCTTCTATTTCAAATCTATTTAAGAATCATATCTATTTCCTTTGTTGCCTTAATGTGATTAGATATATCAAACTTGTATATACACAGATATTTTTCTCAAAACCAACTATTTTGTGGGGACTATATTTCATGTACGAAAAATTTAAAACATCCTAGAGAGTTGAGCAAATCTGAACCCTTACCTATGTATCTGGTGATTCTCTAATGATCAATGTAATAACTGAAGGAAATGGACTTCATAATAAAGGAATTATATTTATATTGTCTATTGTAACATGCTTTTTAAAAATCTTACTGAATATGTGAATATATTACTTGGATTCACATAACTATAATTCATTCATTTTAAAAACATGTTAAACATATTGCTTTGTATGTATATTTTTATTAATAGACTTTATTTTTTGAACAGTTTTATATTTAATGAAAAATTAGCAGATGATTGTACAGAGTTCCTATGCTCTGTCCTCCCTTTCCCACACATAGTTTTCCTATTATTAGCATCTTGTAATAATTAATGTACCAATGTTGATATACTATTATCAACTAAGATTTATAGTATTCAGATATCCTGAGCTTTGAACTTCTTTTTTTGTTCCAGTATCACATCCATGATACTTTCATTCCTTTGTCATATCACGTTAGCCTCTTCTTGACTGTGATGATTTTAGAACTTGGAAATTCTGAGGAGTATTGGTCAGGTATATTCCAGGATGTCCTCCTGTGGAATTCTTCCGGTGTTTTCTTCACAATTAAACTGAGATTTTGTTTTTTGTTTTTGTTTCTTTTTAACAATATCACATACCTGAGCCTATGGGTTTGAGACAAGCCCAGGAAACTTGGTGAGACCTCATCTCTACAATAAATAAAAAGTTAGCCGGACATGGTAGCGCACGCCTGTAGTTATGACTACTTGGAAGGCTGTGGCAGAAGGATCGCCAGAGCCCAGCAGGTCAATGCTGGGGTGGCCATGAGCATGCCACAGCACTCCAGCCTGGGTGATGGAGTGAGATTCCAACTCAAAAAAAAAAAAAGAATATCACAGAGGTAAAGTGTTGTTTCATTACATCATGTCAAGAATACATACTATCAACATGATTTATGACTTTTGATGTTGATCTTGGTCACTTGGCTGAAATAGAGCTGTCAGAATTTTCCACTGTAATGTTTCATCTTTATCTTCCCTTTCCATAATGCACCCCTTGACAAGAAGTCACCATACACAGCCCACATTTAGGAAGAGGGAGATATACTCATTCTCTCTTAAGACAGAGTATCTATGTAAAATTTGTTTGAAATTCTGCATAATAAATTTGCCTATTTTTTCCTTTTATTCATTTATTCAAATATATTCACCTATCTCCATGGATTTATAAATATATATTTTATTATTTTAAAAACCGTATACCAATCTATTATTCCAACTCTGGACATGGGAAGACTTTTCAGTTGACAATTGTATCCCTTTGGCATTCCTTCATAGATAAACACTTTTTATTTAATATTGTTATTTGTAGCAATTATTTACTTTCTAACAATACAAGATACTTCAAATCCATCTTGCATATTTTATTCCCAAGTCCTAGACTCAGTCATTCCCTCATGAAAAATCAAGATTTAGGTTTTGAGCAAGCTTCTTGATACTGATATGTCATTTATTTTAGATACTCTCAGTTGACAGAGTAAATACATAGAATAATAATTCATATATGTACATATATATCTACACAGACATTTATAAATATTTATATATGCAGTCATCTATGTCTATATTAAGATAAACATGAGTTCTTCAGCTGGTGTTTTATCTATACTTTAGAGAGGAAAAAACACAGGCTATTAGTTCAATAATGAGCTCAAGGGCAAATACCTAGTGAATGTGAAACTAGAATTGAAATCAAGAATTGTTAAACTTCAAAACCTAAGCTCATAATGACTCACATCTGTTTCATGGAATTTTCCAAAAAATATATTTATTTTTCATTCTCTATATACAGTATATAAGGATACAAATTAAATTCTGGTAATGAGGTATCTAAATCAGAACTATACTTTTGCTAACAGATAAAAGATATTCAGATAGAGTACCCCAGGGCTGCCGTACAACTTTGCTCTAAGAGGTTATTTAAAGACACGATCTCCATTCTGTCTCGCTGCTTCATCATTTTCTGGAGTTTGCCATTACCATTAAATGTATTGTCATATTATTAAACCTGGCTTATCACCCCATCCACATTCTGGGCTGTGAAAAGGAGAAAGAGGGAATCTGTGATCAGCAGGCTCATCACAAAGAAGTTCCTGAAGTTGCAGTTATCACTCCCACACACCACCCATCAGTTTAAACTTAGCCATGTGAACTACATAAGAGGGAGGGGAATGTGATCTCTCACCGGAAGCCAAGTGACCAACTAAGACCGAAAGCCTATTGTTAAAGAGGAAAGGGAGAATGGGCACTGGGAGTAGTGAATCATCTTTGCCATACTCTGATTAACTTCCCCCTAAAGGAAAATTCTGATCTTACTTATTAAAATAAATCAGATATTAATGGTCTATGATAATTAAAGAAATCAACACAGTAAATTCCACATGTCTATATTTATAAATAGAAACAAAGTACATGGGTGTGCTTAGGGTTAGAAAACAAAGTTGAGTGGAAAAGAACCTATGGAGAGAAAAATATAAGACAAGTAAAAAGGAAATGAAGAAAAATCTGTAGAGAGAAAATTTAAAACTCCAGTGAAAAAGAAAAAAATGGTAAAACTAGATTGATATATATTTGTAATGTATATTGTTAATAAAAGTTCACATCTAATGTTAAGTATTGAAATTATGTATTAATTAAGAGATTTACATATATATTTTCCCCAAGGAGTAGTTTTGTGTGGAGAAAACCCAAGTGCGCATTAGTACATATTATTGTAGATTTCCCTCATACCCTTTATTTTGAAAGACAAAGCATATTTTGGAAAATCTACATTGGTTTAAAGGGATTTTATTCCAAGTATGCTGAGTCATCTGTAAAATGTATTGAAGAGGAAATAAATAAATTTGAAAGAGTTTAAGTATTCATTCTTGGGATGTGCCTCCAAGATACCAATTGTTAGACGTCACATGAAAAAGTATTTTAACAATCACTTAGAATGCAGTAAGCAGTTATCATTGTTGTGATCACACATACCTATCTATAAGATATTTAGGAGGAAAAACATGTATCCTGATTTTGTGCAATTGGATTTGAAGAAATATTTCTAAGAACCAAAAAATATACATCTTGAAAAATGCTGTGTCTCACAATTTAAATGCAAGTAGGACCAGGAGTAGTGGCTCATGCCTGTGACCCCAGCATTTTGAGGAGCTGAGGAAAGAGGATTGCTTGAGACCAATAGTTCAAGACCAGCCAGAGCTATATAGAAAGACCCCACTTCTTAAAATAAAATTTTTAAAAAATAGCCTGGCATGGTGGCCAACTTCGATATTCCTAGCTACTCTACTCCAGAGACTGAGACGTGAAGTGGCTTTAGCCCAGAAGTTGAAGGCTGTGGGCTGTGATTATTTCACCGCACTCTAGCCTGGGATACAGAGCAAGAGCCCATCTTTGGAAAACAAACATATGCAAGTAAAGTTGACATGGAAAACTTGGTAAGATGACAAAAATAGGCTTAGTAATTTTTTACAAATTCAATTATGTTGAAGTGGTTTTGTATAATTTTAGATAATAAGAATGAAAGAGTGGCATTTCAAATTGATTTTTATCTTCTATCAATATAATCACATAATTAACTACATTTACAAAAAGAATGTGATATTTACCCAGCATCCATTGTGTAGTAGACATTATTCTAAAAGCTACAGAAACATTGAAAACAACACAAAGATAACCCTCTTGTGCTTTTAGAGGACCCAAAATTAAGTACTATATTGAATATTGTATTAGACCGTAACTCACGTTGGTCCTCAAAATTATCTTTTGTGTGTTGCATGCAATTTCCAATTGTGAAAGTTGAACATATTCCTTATCTTTTGAAGCACATTATGTATGTGTTACTTATATAAATAAAGTGCTAACTCCACCTTCATTCTGGATTTAAGTGGGCTACATTCCATTCCATTGTGCTCTTTTTACTCTTACTGCACTGAAGGCAATCGATTTTGAGAAACAGAAAGCCTATAAATAGAAGAGCATTTATTTTTTTCCTCCAAATTTTTGAAATACATGGTTTAAAACTGACTCTGCATTTTTAGTTTCCAGATAACAAAATAGATATATATGATAGAAAATATGTCATTAAGTCACTGCAGGAAATTTGTACGCATTAGTGTATACTCTTCTAGGATTTCCATAAGAAATACCACATACAACATGTCTTAAACAACAGAAGTTATTTTCTCACTGTCTTGAGCATAAACATTCAAGATCAAGGCACCTTGTCCCAGAAGGTCTCTCTCCTTAGGTTGTAGATGGCCACCTTCTCAATATATCTTTGCATGTCTTTACCTCTTTGCTCTCCAGGATAGCCAGTGATCTCTGGAGTCACTTTCTCTTTTTGTAAAAGCACTAGCACCAGTCCTATAAGATCAAGGGTCCATTCATATAACCTCATTTTTTTTTTAAGACATAACAATCAGTATGTGTAGTAGGATGGCCATATAGATTCATGAAATAATTCCAGAAAGTGCACACATTCACACACACAAATCAGGCTTGAATACACACAAGAACGAAAGCACAAACTTAAAAATATGCACCAACATTTCTAGTAACTCTGTGCAACTTCTGTATTTACTGGGACTTTTTTGTCTAACTATACATTCTTTTAGGTTCTAATAGTTTACAACAAATAGTAGGTTCTGTTTGGAAAATGAGAAAGAAATGAACGTCTTTGTTATATTTTGTCTTATTAATTTAGCAACATTCCGATTTTCTCTCCCTATTATGTTGTATGACACATATGATGCTTATGGAAGAGCTGGAATCAAATGGTTAAATACACCCACCCTCCACCCTTGCCATGTCCACTAGCAGTAAAAGATTCCATGCTAACCCAGTATTAAAGAATCTTTGCTAGAAAGCTCTTCTATAAATATAGTAAATAAAGTGTCCATATCACCAATGCAGGGACTTAGAATTTTATGAAATTGCTAAAAAGAACCTGGCCAAAAATGAATGAATGAGAAA
>CAUYQG010081751.1:0-29922 GCA_963574415.1 Tarsius wallacei | reverse complement strand
GGCAACTTGGATGAATTTAGAGTCCATCACATTCAGTGATCTATCACAGAGACAAAGAGCTGAGTACATAAGTTATCACTCATAAGTGGCTCCTGAACATTTATCATAATACTATAAGAAAGGGTTTGGTAGTAGCAGAATGATGCCAGGGGAGGAGGAGGGTATATAACATCAATAAGGGTACCTGATCCCAAACCAAGCGAAGTGGGGACCACCTGTGTGATGACCACTCATCCACCTAATCCTGAATTGTACTTCACATTTCTAAAATAATAAAAAAAAGATTTAAAAGTATGAGTGAAGAAGAGACTATTTTTAAGAAGCTGATTTGAGAAGGAACCAACAGGAATGACTAGAAATAAAAGTGATAACTGAATTTTTTAAAAAAATTAAAATGACACCAATATACCACAGTAAAACTGCCTAATACCAAATAAGAAGAGATTTTAGAAATCTCTAGAAAGGAGACAGAATCCCTCAAAGTAGTGCTAGATTGACAAACATCTTCTCAAGAATACTGGAGAAAGGCAAAAGGCAGTCAAAGCGTCTTCAACAAGTTGTAGGAAAAATATAAAATTATAAATCTAAAATATAGTCAAGTCAGTCAAACTATATTTCTAGAATAAGGGTTGAAAAAAAAAAGACATGAAAAAAATAAAAACCAAGGCTGGGCATGGTGGCTTACACCTGCTATCCCACAGATTTGAGAGGTCAAGACAGGAGGATCACTTGAGGCCTGGAGTTTGAGAGCAGCCTGGGCAACATAGTAAGAGATGATTTCTACTAAAAAAAAAAAAAAAAAAATTAGCTGGGCATTATGATGCATGCCTATAGTCCCAGCTACTTGGGAGGTTGAGGTGGGAGGATCGCTTGAGCCCAGGAGTTGAAGGCTATGGTGAGCTATGATCATACCACTGCACTTCAGCTTGGGCAACAGAGTGAGAGCTTGTCTCAAAAAACAAAACAAAACAAATAAAATACTAGCCAAGTTTTCCTAAGAGATCTACAATACTCCACAGGATGTTATTCAGGCAAAATGAAGGGAATCCCAAAAAGCAAACTTGAGAGACAAGAAGAATAAATCAAAATTTTAAAAAAGCGAATACAGACAAATATTAGCTGTACAAAACAATATTAATAACAAGGTCCATGGGACAAACAGGGCTTCATGTTTCCCCTTCAAGTACACAGAGACACTCCAGTTCCTCCTGTCCTTCCTCCAAGTGAGAGCTAGCTAGCGCCCTGGGAGTCTGTGACTGAGGTCCTGCCAGTGGAAATGTGAACAAAAGTGCTATTTCTTATCTGAGGCTGCTAGCAGAGAGTGTGAGTACTCCATATTTTCTTTCTCCCATCTATGGAAGTAAATTCAGAAATAGTTTAGAAATGGGAGTTACTCCTCTCTGAAACACCATGGGGAAAGTCACCAAACAGATCCACTTAACTGCATTAGATTGTGCCATAAGCCAAAAATTAATTCTTGTTTTATTGGCCCCTAAGCCTTTGGCGATTCTCTTTGTGGCCACTAACATAGCCAACCAGCCAACACTAACAAAAACTCAAATAGAATGAAAATACAAAACAATCACTTTGAAGTTGAAGGGAGGTAACTTAGGTGTTCAAAAGTCCTTGCATTAATCAAATGGACAATAAAAATATTGGTTGCCTTTAGATTTTGACGAATGAAGTATAAGTTTCTAGAATATAAATAGAATGTATAACTTCCAATGTAATAGAAGGGAAAAAATTAAATGTAAAAGCGGTACTCGGTTTATCTAAAAAAAAAAGACAAAAATAAGAATATGCTATATAACAAATGCAGGACAAATGTAAAGTACAAAATTGATAGTATAAATTATTAAAATATATTATTGTTATCATCATTATTATTTTTGAGTTGGAGTCTCACTCTTGTCACCCAGGCTGGAGTGCAGTGGCACGCTCATGGCCACTGCAGCCTTGACCTGTTGGGCTTAGGTGACTCTTCCTCCTTGGCCTTCCAAGTAGCTGGAACTATTGACATACGCCATATTATTATTTTTTAAAGTTAAATACAAAGATGGCCTGTCTGCATTTTTTAAAAATCTGGCATATGCTGTAAAGAAGAACTCTCAAGCAAAAAGATGTAAAGAGTTTGGGACCAAAAGAATGAAAGAGTTGGGAATTAAAAATTGAAAAAAAAAAAAAGAAGAAGAAAGAGATGTAGCAATTTTAATATCAGCAAAATAGATTTTAAGGCAAAAACATTACTATAGAAATAGACTGTCACTATAAATTAAAAAACCTTTCAATTTTCCAGGAAGATATGAAAATTCAAAGCTGATATGTTATGAAGAACAGAAGCTCAAAATAAATGTAAGATATTGTACAACTACAATGTGAAATAGATAAATCATCCACTATGGAGTAGTTGAAAGAGCTCACTAATGATAGATCAAGAAGGAAATTTAAAAGTAAGGATATAAAAGATATGAATGTCACAATTACTGCATTTGATCTAATAGAAATATGTTGAATACTACATCCAAAATCCTAGAATATACATTATTTCCCACTGCACTTGTGACATTTACTGAAATTGACTCCCATTGGGTCCTGACAAGAGCTGTATGTAATAAATGTCAAAGGATTGTATCTATGGGCCAACTGTCTTACTAAATTGCAATCAAATTATAAATTAATAAAACACATAGAACTACCTCAAATATTTGAACATTAGGAAATTCACTTTAAATTGGACAAGGGATGAAAATGAAAATGAAAATTAGAAACTATTTAGAACTGAATGGTTATGGATGAAAGTATTACTATCAGCTTTGTGGAATGTGATGTATACAGTTCTCAGAGAAAATGTTATAACCCTAATTTCTTTTCTTAGAAAAAACAGATAAGAAAAATAATGAACTAAGTGTCTCTTTTAGTTAGTTTTGCTGTAGTAACATACAACCACGAATCTCAATGTTTTACAGTGGCAGAGATGTGTTTTCTTTTTACCTTCCACATAGATGTGAGTCAGCTATTGCTCTGCCCCATGTTGCTCTGGCTGTTGTCTCTGTTTTGTGTGTCATCTCATTCCAAGATCCAGGCTGAAAGAGTCAGTGTGGGGACCAGTCTATCCTTGCTCTTAAGGGCAAGGTGAAGAATGAGAGAACTGGTGGGAACTCATTTGTATCCTAACACTTCTACCTGGAACTGGAACATTGTCATATTAAATCTATGCCCAAGTCCAAAGCTGGTAGGTTGAGATGTATTACAAAAACATACACCACCATCTGCTATCTCAATTTTTAAAATTCCTTCCTTCTACAAGCAAAATATAATCACTCCCATTCCTAAGGAAACAACTGTGAATATCTCATCCAATCTCAGATTCAAGCTCAAAACCTAGGGTCTCCTGTTAGTCTCTCTGATGAGTGAAGATCTAGAAATCTATCACTAAAACGGCACTTCCTCAAACATGCAATTGTGGGATAGTGAACACACACTCCCATTGGGAAAAGGTTAAGAAATGTTGTTTAATTAGGTCTTTATTTTACCCATTCCATGGTCTTCCCTAGTGCTGAGCTTTTTTCTCTGGAATAATTTTCATTTCAATGATTCTCTTTGGTCATAAAAGGCTATTGAATAATATACATCTTTGGGGGCTGGGCAGCTTGTTAAACCTGCTTCCTTCTAGAAAGCAGAGAGTTCAAAAACTGTTTGATGCCTTAATTAGTTACAGTCTCCTTTAACCCAGGCTATTGGAATTTTGGAAATTATAAATTTCTAAAAAATAGAGCTGTTTTTGGAATGATTTGATTTTAATCAACAGCATGTGCAAATTACTACACCTCTGTTATTTGGAAATGTGCCTTTGTCGATAGACTTTAAATAAACGTGAACTACTAGGCTTCAAGAGGACTGTTGACACCTCTTTCTGCTAAGACATTTTGTCCAATTTTCATGATTTCCTAGGAATCATTTAAAACCATTCAGTTTTTTTTTTTAAACAAAGGATATGAATGGCAAAGCCCTTTATTTGGACATATGTCTTAATCTGAGATTTTGTTACTCAAAGCACTTATTTTCTATTTATTTTTTACTAATCAGAAACATTTCTGTTTTCTAGTTCTGCAATTCCTAAAATTTCACGTTACTCTACTTTCTCTTTCTTCCCTGCTTGCAAAGTAGCCAATTCTTTTTTTGCAGTCATCTGACAATTCAGAGAACTGGAAAACAGAAAAAGAATAACTAAGTAACAGTAGGAACATTCTATTGGGAAACCTTTTCTTCCAAATTCACTCTTTAACAGGTGGATTGATTATCTGCTTTCCAAGTTATTGCAGTTGACAGTTTGCTAAATATTTTGCCATTGACTACCATGGGTCATCATCATCCTTCCAGCCTCCGATAATAGTTTCTTTACAACTTGTCTCTTGGCCTCAGAGTCAATATACAGATTTTCAGTGGTCTGTTATAGGAGTAACTCATTTTGAGATACCAATGTCTGTTTGAGTCAACTGTGGTATAATAACAAATGGACTCAAAGCTTAGTGCTTGTGCCAACAAAAATTAATTTATTTCTCACGTCACACAGAATCTTGGGTCAGCTTCAGTTCTGCTAGAGACTTTATGTAGGGTAGGCTTTGCTCTTTACTGTCTTCCCATTCTGTGACCCAGGCTGAAAATCCAGCTTCTGGGCTAGCAATGCCCAATGTTTTGCTCAGAATTAACAGCAAAACAATTGGCATCTTGACCCTTCTGGTCACATTTCATTACTCAAAGCAATTGGCAGAGTTTAGATCAAAATTAGTGGCAGAGAAGTACAGTCCTTTCATAAAGAAGGGTGACACGTGATCACAAATAAGGACAAAATTTATCACATGGTCCCATCTTAGACAATTTAAAAGAGAATGATAGAATAAACCACTCCCTAAACATGGAAAGAAACATAAAAACAAACAAAACAGCAGAGGCAGGGTACAGTGGCTCATGCCTGTAATCCCAGTGCTTTGAGAGGCCAAGGTGGGAGGATCACTCGAGGTCAGGAGTTTGAGACTAACCTGGGCAAGATAACAAAACCTCAGCTCTACAAAAAATAATAAAATAAAAATTAACTGGGTGTGGTGGTGTGCACCTGTGTTCCCAACTTCTCCATAGGCTGAGGTGGTATGAAGATAGCTTGAGTACATGAGTTTGAGGCTGCAGTGAGCTATGATCACACCACTGCACTCCCATCTGGGTGACAGAGGGAGACGCTGACTCTAAAAATTAAAAACAAAAATAAAAAAAGGAGAAATGAATAGAAAACATGTCAAAAAATTAACTAAATGAAATCTTTTTAAAGATGATTAATAAAAGTAAGAAATTGCTGGCAAACTTGGCCAAGCAAAATAGAAGAGGGCAAAATAAGCAATGTTAAGAATGAAAAAGGGGCTATAACCAGAGATGTGGCCAAGATAACAAAGAAATAAGAAAAGCATATGCTCATCAACAAGGGTAACTGCATGATGAACATTTGTATACCTAACCCTGAATTGTACCCCACATCTTTAAAGAAAAAAAGCATATGAACAGTTTGATTGGAAAATTGAGATAACATAGATAAACTTATGCGGCTAGTCACAATTATTCATGAAAAAAATGTAAACACCTAAATGGTACCATAAATAAATTGAATCAGTAATGCAAAATGCCAGATCTAGTAAGTTAAAACAGGAGACTCAGATAATCTTATAGTCAAGTTTTATCAGACATTCAAGGAACAAATGGTTTTTATATTATACAAAATACTGTATAGAATACAAAAGGGAAAAAGAGACTCCCCCCACAATTAATTTAATGAGGTTATGTTAACCTTGGGTGGCATAATTTGACAAAAACAAGGAGAGAAAGAAAAATTTATAGAAACATCTTATTCAGGAACATGAATACAAAAATTTACTTAATATTGGCAAAAAAGAAAAGAAAAAGAAAAAGTGAAAAACTCCACCAGAAATATATTAAAAGGTTAAAGTATCTTGAACAATTTGAGTATATTCCACTAGGGTGACCCTTGTTTAATATTAGAAAGTCAATCATACTAGTTTTTAATATAGAACAATTAAATGAGAATTAGATCATTATCTTAATGAAGATACAAAAAAGTTTTTAGATAAATTCAACATCAGTTAATGTTGAAAATACCTAATAAGTTAGATATAAAAAAGAGGTCTTTCACTGATATACAGAATCTAGACAAAATATTCAGAAGACATTTTAACAATATTATATTATAAAAATGCCCTTTAAGATTCTGAATAGGCAGAGCTCGGTGGCTCAGCCTGTAATCCCAGCACTTAGGGAGGCCAAGGCAAGTGGATTGCCTGAGCCCGTGGGTTCAAGACCGGCTTAGGCAATTTGGCGAGACCTCATTTCTACAATAAATAAAAAAATTAGCCAGGTGCGGTAGCGTCCGCCTGTAGTTCTGGCCACTTGGAAAGTTGAGGCAGAAGGATCCCCGGAGCCGAGTAGGTCGACGCTGGGGTGGCCATGAGTGTGCCACTGCACTCCAGCATGGGCAACAGAGTGAGACTACAACTAAAAAATAAAAATAAAAAATAAAATCCTAAATAAAACAAAACAAAGCTTCCTTCTAATACCACTCCTGCTCAATTTCATGTTCAGGGCAATAAGGCAAGTAAAAGAGGCAAAGGTATAAGAGCTGCGAAGAAAAAAATTATTCACAACGTAAAGTTTAGCAATGTTACCGAACACAAAAATCAAAATCAATATCTTTTCTAAGCACAGGCAACAAGAAATAATAATAATAATAATAATAATAATAATAATAATAATAATAATATGCCACTTATACCCAATAAATATCAAGTACCTTAAAATAGTTGTAACATAAGACGTATTACACCATAATAGAAAAAAATAAAATTTTACTGAAAGACATTAAAGAAATTTGAAGCCTGGTGCAGTGGTTCACACCTATAATCTCAGTACTTTGGGGGGCCAAGGAGGTAGGATTGCTTGAGCCCAGGAGTTTGAGACCAGCCTGGGCAACATAGCGAGACAAAATCTCTACAAAAAATAAAAAATAAGATGGTCATGGTGATGCGTACCTGCAGTCCCAGCTACTCGAACTGATTGCTTGAACCAGGAAGTAAAGATTGTGGTGAGCTGTGATTGTGCCACTGCACTCCAGCCTGGGTGACAGAGCAAGACCCCAACTCAAAAAAAAAAAGAAGATTTGCATGGAGAAATGTATCATTTTAGGGAACTCAAGCACTCAGTATTATAAATATATACATTTTGAAATGTCAACAGATACTTTTGTAAATAATGGCAAGTTAATTTAAATTTTATATTGAAAAAGAAAACCAAAGAATAGTCAGAACCCTCCTGAAGAAAAAGATTAATGATGGAATATCCTTTATTAGCTATCAAGACTAACAAAGCTTTAATAATTAAGATGGTATGATATTGGTGCAGAGGTAAATAAATTAACTATCTGAACAGAAGAAGGTGTACAGAAACATATCCTGAAAAGTTGAAAAATTTATTTATTGAAGGACAAGCACTACAGATGCCTGGAGAAATAATATACTTTTAATTAAGTAAAACTGGGACAATTGGGTTTTCATATGAAAAAAAATCAAATGCCTTATCCCATAGCTTATAAAAAATTATTTCTTGGCGAATAAAGGATTTAAATGTGCATTCAAAGCAATAAAACGTTGAGCAGACAATGTAAGTTACTCTATGTCGGTGAGGTGTGGTGACTCACACCTGTAATCCCAGCACTTTAGGAGGCTAAGGTGAAAGAATCACTTGAGCCCAGGAGTTTGAGACCAGCCTGCACAATATAACAAGACCTTGTCTCTAACAAAAAATTAAAAAAAAAATAGCCAGGTGTGGTGATGCTTGCCTGTTGTTTCAGCTACTGGGAGACCGAGAAAGAAGAATCACCTGAACCCAGGAGGTTAAGGCTGTGGTCACTGCAATCCAACCTGGGTAACAGAGTGAGGCCCTGACACACACAAAAAAATAAAAATAAAAAATAAAAAATAAGATACTCCTGTAATCTTATCACTTTGGAAGCAGAGGCGAGAGAATTGCCTGGGCCCAGGGGTTTGAGACCAGCCTGGACAACTTGGCGAGACCTCATCTCTACAATAAGTTAAAAAATTAATGAGGCATGGTGTGCATGCTTGTGGTTCCAGCTACCTGGAAGGCTGAGGTGGAAGAATTGCTTGAGCCCAGCAGATTGAGGCTGTGCTGGCCATGAGCATGCCACTGCACTCCAACCTGGGTGACAGTGAGACTCCGATTAAAAAAAAAAAAAAGATACTCTGTGTCTTAAGAAGTATATAATAAATAAGACATTAAAAAGACCTCCTTCCCACCTCAACTAGAGTCTAGACAAAGTTAACTGTATTACAATTAGAAGTTATGTTCATTGTAACATAACATTAGGAAATGAAAAGGCAAAGATTTGAAAATGTATTTGTGAAACACAGAATGCAAAATGGATGTTTAACAAAAAATGTAAAGAAATTTTACCCATATTCCGCCCCCAAGAAAAAAATTCAAAAGAAAAGAAAAACTGGCAAAGACTTGACCTTACAGAATAGGAATCACGGATGCCAGAACCTTACAAAATAATGTTTATTCCCATTAACAATCAGCGACATGCAAATTAAATCCATAATGATATATAAGGTTATGTCTACCAACTAGAATAAAAAAGTCCACCTATCTCAGGCATTACCTTGCTAAGCTATGGTGTGGCCATGGGCTCTTTGAACTGTGGCCAGGCTATGCTTCCTGGCCTTGGCCCCCTCCCCTACCTTGGGGATGTGAATCTCCTCTTTCTGTCTCTAATTTGCTTTCCAAATAAACTATATTTTCTAATCAAACTTCTGTGCAATAGTTCGCATCTTTCATGCGCCATCAGATCACACACCAGGCATCCACACACCCAGCAGACCTGACCTAACATTCTGGAGGCCCCACTGGGATTGTGACCTAACACTTTTGGAGGTCCCACTGAGATCTAACAGTAGCTCTGTATCATTGAACAAGGAAAGCCAAAAAAAAGGCCCACCTATCTCAAGTGCTGGTGAAGCTGGAAAGCAGCTGGAACACTTGTGCACCAATAGAGGGACTGCTAGTAGATGTGATAGCTTTGGAAAAAAAATTAACATTTGCTGAAAGGATGAAACTATCTTGCTGGCCAGGTGTGCTGGCTCAAGCCTGTAATGCCAGCACTTTGAGAGGCCAAGGCGAGAGGATTGCCTGAGCCCAGGGATTCGAGACCAGCCCAGACAACTTGGCAAGACCTCGTCTCTACAATAAATTGAAAAAATTAGCCAGGTGTGGTGGTGCACACCTGTTGTTCTGCTACTTGGAAGGCTGAGGTGGAAGGATCGCCTGAGCCCAGCAGGTTGAGGCTGTGGTGGCCATGAGTCTGCCACTGCACTCCATCCTGAGCGACAGAATGTACATATCCCATGATATATATAGCAAGTTCACTCTTTGGTACATGTTCTATGAAAATTCTTGCGCATGTTCACCAGAAGATACTGTTTATAAACACCAAAGCAAAACCTAAAATTGAGCCATATGCCCATTATTACAAGGCGACATAAACAAATTCTGAAATCTTTATATAACAAAATTCAAAGTACAACTCCTTTTTAGACATCACTCAGTTTCATAACAAGATCTTTCCTGAGTTCATCCAAATAGTTGTGTGTAACTGTAATTAATTATTTTTCTCAAAATACGAGGGAAACTTCCCCCAAATTAAATTTCTTTATAATAAAATTGTTTATTTGTTCTTACATGTTTAAACTTCAGCCACCTTCAATGTACTCTCCGTTTGATGCAATACACCTATCAAGACGCTTTTCCACTACTCAAAACAGTTTTTGAATTTGTCAATTTTGATGTCCTTTAATGCTGCTGCCATTTCCACATCAGCAAAACGTTTCCCTTTGATGATTTTTTTCATCTGGAGAAACAACAAAAAAAGAGTCACTTGGGGTAAAATCGGGTGAATAGAGAGGGTGGGGTTGGGAGTTATTCTGTTTTTGGTCAAAAACTCTCTGCATGATGTGGGCAGGTGCACTTATAAATCACCCATTATGAAATGGGCAAACGCGGTGAAAGAATCTCCAAAAATACAAAAAAACGCTGAAGCCTAAGATAGGCTCTCAAAACAATGCCAGCTTGTTCACTGATGCCAATGGGATCCTAGAACACTTACCTAGAGGGGAAGCCTATACTACCAAGGGCCCACCATCCAAAAAATAATTCCATTTTTCTGGAGGGGTCCCTCTTGTATTTGAGAAAAATAATTACAGTTATACACAACTATTTGGATGAACTCAGGAAAGATCTTATTATGAAACTGGGTGGTGGGTAAATAGGAGTTGTGTCATTTAAAACATTTATGTATATATAAATATTCTTTCATATCTACTCAATATTTGATTATAAAAAAAATTGGAGAGTGAAAGACATAGAGAGATTGGCCACACCTCAGGTGATGCCAGCATTTGACATGCTTGGTTACTTAGTGAGATGATAGGCCACGAGATGATAGATCTTTTTTAGGCCAATGAAGACCCAAAGGACATGTGAACAAGGGGCCACACAGACACTATACACATAATGAGATTCCTTTCCCCAGGATGCCATCTGGGGACACACTCTCTCTCTCTCCCTCTCTCTCTCTCTCTCTCTCTCTCTCTCTCTCTCTCTCACACACACACACACATGACTGTTTTAAACTGAAAGAGACTGAATTATTTTCAATTGACAAATGTCCTCAGTTCCCACCATGACTAGTGAGAACAGAGACTCCAGAGGTGGGCAACATAAGACAAAATTGTAGTTTTGCAACATCTAAGTCATTGGGTATACTCAGTTTTAATCCCACTAGAAGTCCTAAATTCAGGGTAAAATCAGGATGCTTTTATGGGACATCAGGAAGTTGTCCCCGGTGGTCCATACTTGCAGATTAAATTGGGAAGAGATAGTCATGCAAGGCTTCCTGAGACCCAGGAGATGAGGACTTAGTTTGGGGAGTTCTTCAAACAGAAGAAAGAGCACATCTAAGAATCATTCTTTCTTGTCCTCTGCTGACCTGGGGGATAATTGAGAGATATTTCTGGTGCCCTACTTTTCTATGAGGTAGAGTGGCAACACTTTTGACTAAAGTCACATTCTAGTTCAAGACAGGTCTGGGCACCTTTTCCCAAGGTTTCCAGAACTCTTTGAGCTCCCCATTCTCATAGTCTTATCACTAGATATTATGACATCTTTCTTATTTGTCTTCCTTTCTAGATTAAGAGCTCTTTGAGAACTTCTGTCACTTTCCCCGGCATAAAGCATGGCACAAAGTGTTCAAAAAACATTTAACAGATGTTACAGAATACAAAACTGAATAGAATGATCAAAGGGAAAAAAGGTGCATTGGTGAGTTGAAAATATACCAAAGGAGAGAAATCTAAGAATGCACAGGAAACCTGCTCAGAAGCTAACTAAAGAGAAGATACATTCTAATTTGAACAAAGTCCTTTTAGTCTCCATTGACCCTTTGCTATTTATTCCATCCAAGGGTGGTGCTATCCTTTAGTAAAGTGTGTCAGTATGATATTGGCTTACTGGTTCTGGGAATCAAGACAGGCTTACCCAAAACATAATCAATATTAGATTGAAGTTTGATTGAGATCTGCTTCCACAAAGGTGATCCAAAAATGTGACAAATTTTGTACAAGCCATGGAATATTAAATTGTATTGTGCTGCTAAGTGAATGATTCCTATACCTGAATTAAAGTAATACAACTACATTAAGCAGTGTCTAGTGTTTCTTCCAGGTGGCACAGCCTTGACAAATTAAAAAGCCAAACAGAATAAAATTTTGCCTTGTATTCCAGGTTTACAAAGAGTGATACAATATAACCCCAGGGGTTTAGGGCAAATACTATAATGAGAGCTTGTTATTAGGCTCTAGCTTTGAATGGACCTTGGGGTTTCCTTTTAAGTAGACGCCTGTATTATAGGACAAAGAGCTTTATCTCTTGTGACGGGAAAGCTAAGAATAACTGTTCTTTATGAGTCATGCAAACACATTCCAAAAAGGGCTTTCTTCTATTAAACATCTGTAACAGCTCTTCCTGCCCCTTCCCACCACCTCAGCCCAGGTAGAACTGACAGGCAAGGCATAATAGGCAGTGGTTATTTTTACTCTATTGAATTTCAGTAAAGGTACAAAAAATAATTCACAAGAACAAATAATATTTCAGTTCTCTGTCTTCAGAGACAAAGTGTGGCCAAGAGTGACCTTTGGGGACAGGAACTGTAGAATAGAATAATTCTTTTTTCAGCTTGTAGTTGGTGCCAATTTCTCACCAACGGAGAGAATCCTAGCTCCCTAGTTGAGTCCCCATTTCAGCATCTTTTGTGAGGATGATCATTTGAAGTTTGGAGACAATACTTTGCTCTGGATGGTTTCAGCCTTACCTGGGCTGCCCCGAGGCCATTTTTTTTTTTCCTTCACGAATGAATCTGATTTCTTTTATTTATAGAAAGCTGACATTTGGGACTTGAGTTACCATATAAAGATATTCTCCACATATTTAAAAATCAGAAATTTCTTTTAAACAAAATCTCTTTTTAATGTATCTATTAAAATAGACCAAAGAGATGACTCCTGAACTTTTTCATCACTTGGAGAGATTGAGTGGGAGGCAGAAGAGTAATAATGTTTTTGATGGAGCTTTTGGCTGAAGAATCCTCCTGTCCATCAATGGGGGAAGAGAGAAGGCTATGGTGGGATCGTGGATAGTCATCTCAAACTCTGCAGTGGTAGTGGAGGGATGTTGTCTGACTTCACACGTCCCACAAACTCGCCTCTTTGCTCACATTTGACTTTCTTCCCAGCATGTAGAGTGGAGATAATGCTGTGTGGCTATGCAGTTTGGAAAAAATGATTTGCATTTCTTTCTCTTCTTGCTGAAATCTGGAAAGTAAAAAGTAGGGAGATAGAATATATGTATGTAGATTATAAATTAAAAACAATGGCTTAAAAGGGACCAACTTCAGGCCTGTTTTTACTTATGTTAGAGAAAGTAGAACTTCTCATGGTTGTTTTCTTCATGAAATGGCAACTGTGTAGTATCAGAAAAGCTCTTTTAAAGACTAGATGCTCAATAATCTTTACTGAACAGCCTTCTAAGGAGAGAAAGAAATTATTGTCATATTCTCTCGCTGGATGTCTATGTTTCCTAGTAGCTTGACCTTAGAGTGAAACAAATAAAACCCAGTATGGCTAGCCTGTATAGTTTCTCCTTACATCATTTCAGACCACCAGCAAATTTCAAGCATTTACTGCATCAAATAAGTAACAACAGCTGCTTAATGAATTCTCAAATTAGAGGGTGGTTTTTTTTCTCTTAATATCCCAGCATGGAGGAGCTAATGGAGAGCAAAATTTACAAAACGGTGCCAGCTTTTACAAGAAAGGGGAGGGGACCTGGCTGGCAAAGACTCTAAGGGCCAGCAGCTGCCGATGCCGATCTGAAGAGGCAACAACCTTTTCTCACTCTTGAGGAGAGGGCTTATTGTTCTGTCCTTTCAACGCTGAAAACCCTCTTAGACCTGGAACTTGTGCCAAATGTGGGAAGGGCCCTTCCATGGCAGTTCTACTGGTTGCCATGATTTTCTAACTGGCTCCAGTTCTTCTTTGTTGTGTTCCTGCTCTGCACAGCAACAGAAGGAACAGGAATATGCCTGCAGGGCTTTTGCTGAAGTGCATGGAATTTTTTTTTTCTCCTCAGAGTTTATTTCTGTTGCCATCTGCATCAAAATAACATTTTTTTTACATTCAGTTTGAATGCCCTCAATTCACATAAGAAATTCACATATGTTGCTCAATGTCTCTCATTTTTCAGCCCCCTCTAGCTTCCCCCATGTTTCCCAACTAAATACATGTTTTCTCTGAATCCTTTGTTCTTTTACTCATCCATGTCCTGCCTCCCTCCTGCTTCATCCTTATGTCCAGCAGAGGGAATAGAAATAACATTTTCCAATTGTGGAACTGTTAAATTATTTTTAGACACAGTTTAGCTGGCTAGGACCACCTTACAGGTGTCTCTTAATTCCCAGAAATATGAAGATTGAAAAGTCTGATGTAAGTGAATTTTTTTCATGCCACTGGTTTCCATTTAAATGTACAGGAAAGTTTGCGTTTGGAGAAAATAATCAGTCCAGAAAGATAATGTCACAAAGGAAGTACTTTTAAAATCAGAAGCATGCAATTTTCCATTGTCAGGGGAGGAATTTTCTTGTTTGAAAGTTTGTATTGACATAGTTATCCAGTCTGCTCAATTAAGCACTTTGTTAAATACACTATTTGTTTTCTTTTACAATGGCAGAAAGAGATAGCATTTCAAATACAATATTTTTTTTTTTTGGCTCCAGGAAAGTGAAAGACTTGTGAAGGAGTGCTTTATTCCTGAGTTTTTAGTGGCCATCTCCATTTTAGGCTGACCTTTCCATCAATTTGCCTAAAGAACAAGATAGTGGGGGATGGGTGCAAAATGTATGCTTCTATCCCCATGAATGGAGGATTCTCACCTCTGTGCAACAATTATTATTAAGTATCCACAGAGTTCTCCTAGGGCCTCAGAATAAAATGCGAAAAAAAGAGGCCCTTCACAACCAGCTATGATAAAAAGTAATATGTATTTATGCCAGTTTCAGCTACAAGGGAGAGAAAAACGCAGGCTAGTTTAATCTAGGAATATATTTATTGACAAATGAATGAGAAGTACATGGCCAGGGCTGGCCTTGGAGGTGGCTGGATTTAGGGCCTCAAGCAATGTTAGGTCTATGGAATTAGCTATGCATCCCTCTGAGTTGACTTCATCTGCAGATAGATGTGACAACAAGATGGTTCTAGAAGCTTCTGATCTCGTATCCTTTTGAGTTGGAAAGAGACAATATCTCTCATTGGTAATTCTCACAAAAATCTCAGACTTTCTTCCAGTGAAAACAGCTTGACAAGTCCCTTTTGTGAACTGAACAAGGAGACTAAGGCAGTGGAGTGATGTTGGTTGGTCACTAGGTCACATGACCTCAGAAGAGAAATCAGTGCTCTGAGTGGTCAGGTCCAGAAAGGGGATACAGTGATCTAACTGGTCAGGTCTGAGTCACATGCCCAGAAAGGAAATTCAGTGATCAGATTGGCCAGACCTGAGTCATATGCTTTACTTCTGAAGTCAAGGGTAGGGTCCCACCTCTTGGAATGAGCACTGGAAAGTTATTCCTCAAAGGGAATTCATTCTCCATATTAGAAAGGAGATGAATGAATGAAAAAATATGCACTTGCAACACTATACTGCATTTTTAAAAAGCATATTTGAGTGCTTACTATGTTTTGGACATAGCAGTAAGCACTTATATATTTCACTTCATTTAATTAATTTTTCTCATCAACTCTATGAGGTGATTACAGTTTATATTCAAGTAGTGAAAGAATTCAAAATTTCAAAAATCAAATGCCCTCCTTCTGATGTTACAGAAGGAGGTGGAGTCAGGATATGACCTATAGTGTCTGATTTCAGTACTTGCACTTGGAAATACTATATGATATCCCATCGCTCAAAATGACCATGACAACACTACAGCTAATACTGATTGGGTACTTACTGTGCAAAGGGCTGTATGTGCATTATGAGTCAAGTGCAAATCCATGCAGAGTATAGCCGTTTCTCTTCCCAAAAATGTTTTATGAAAAGCACATGGCCAGGTGCTGTCTCAAGCAATGTCTGGTCTGTTGGATTAGCTCTGCACCCTTCTGAGGGTTGACTTCCTCTCCAGATTGACGTGTCAACAAGTGGACATAAGACTTGAGACACCACTTGGCATAAAGAAAGCAGCAAGGCTAGGACGGTAGCATCCAGTGGTGCTGGTGGTGGCAATGCCAGGCCTTAGAGAAGCTTGCTTTCAGTAGCAGGAGGATACAAACATGTTTGTAGGCTGAGAAAAGGTCAAGAGAGGCAGCAATTGATAATACAAAGGAAAACAGAAAGTTGTTTATGCAGTAAAGCCTCGGAGGAGGTGAGAGGAAATGAGATTAAGGGCTTTGATGGAGGCTTTAGCCTTGGATAAGAGATACTCCTTTTCTTTTGAGACAGAAGAGAAGAAAAGAAGGCTGGATCAAAGAAGCAGAATTGCTTCTGTTAAACATAATACCCCAAAGCTGGGTACCTTGGCATGCTACATACTTTGAACTGAAGGACATTGGAAGTGATTTAGAAGCAAGTTCTCTCTGACCTTCTCCTGCCCTCCTGTCTCCTGCCTTTCTTTCTCCCCTAAAAAGTCACAGGAATAAGTATTCCTCTTCCTCAAGGAGGTCATAGAAACTAGAACCCCTCTCTCCCATAGCAAGTCATAAAAGGTCACACTCTCTCTTCTTCCTTTGAACAACTTCATTCCACTGGGTTCTTGCCTTATACCAGGGAGGAAGAAATGCTACACAGAGTGTCCAAGAAGAATCTGAACAGACAGCCCCTGCTTGGTTTTTCCCTTAGTCAATTACCATTAGATCATACTTTTTTGTCCAATCATATTTCTACACAGCTTTATTGAACCTAAGCATAAAAATAGACATTTTTCCCTGAGTCTTTGGGTCTTCATTTCTGAAGACTCCTATGTCATGTTAAACTTTGATTAAATAAATGTATTATACTTTTCTTCTGTTAACCTCTTTCATTATGGAAATGTCAGCCATGAACCTTATGATGGGGAGGAAAGGTATCACGCCTTTCTACCCCTTCACTTTTTCACAAAGAAAATACAGCTCTTTATATTTGTGTAAAGGCTGCCTAACCCTTTATATGGAATTAATTAAGTTTCACCTTTAATTAGAGTTACTTGGTTCAATCTTCCTCAAGGTCAAGAGTCTCTTGATAGCACTAAATTACCAGGTTTTTGGCTGCCTTTCCATAGCATTTGAAAGGTATTCATCATGTTCCATTATGGATTTCTTGTCAAGTTTCCTTGCCTGATTATTTATTAACTTGATTAGGTGTGTTAAAGGTGCTTTCTATCTACCATCCTGGTGTTTACAAAGGAACTAGTTTCACATTTATTACAGAAAAAAATGTATAATTTATTATGCACAGGTTTTACGTACATAATTTAGTGTAAATAGGCAAATAGTGTGTTTCCAAGAAAGAGATAAAATAAACTAATTAGCTATAGCTTGTAATGTAGATACATTGGCAGCTGAAAGTGGCAACCCATTACTTGATAATTACTTGACTTAGAGCTTTTTAAAATTAATTAGTTAAGAAGTGCAGCTGGGCAAAGATTGATGCACAGGAGGATTTTGGTACTCCCACTAGAAATCAAGGTCAAGCAAATGATTCTGGCTATTTCACCTTTCACTTGCCTGTTCAGCAGTAATTCAACCAGCCAATTATTGCTGATATGCTTCCTGACTATCTCTTCGAGTTCTGTGGGGTCTTCCGGTAAGTTCACAGAAACTGTGTTTTCTAAATATTGACCTATCCTAATTATAGCTTTTTTGTCCTATAGACATTAACAAAATAAATGGATACCCTTACTGAGTGTTTAGTACATGCCAGGCACTATGGTGAGACACTTATGTACTTTATTTATTTTTCCTCACAAGATCCCAATGAATTAAGTGTTCAGAGAGGTGGCACAATGTAATAGCGAAAGCCAAGATTCAAATGCCTGACTTCCTAGATTTAGATCCTGGCTTTCTATTCACTGCTGTGTGACTTTGGGTAAATGACTTAATCTCTCTATCTCTCAGTTTCCTCATCTGTGAGATGGTGATGATAACAGTTGCTTTCTCATAAGTGTATATGGGTTAAATTAGTTTATCTTCATAAAGTGTTTATAGTAAAAATAGAACTATCACAATGCTATTATTACTTTTTCACATCATCACCTGCCAACAATGATAATAGGTATATTTCTGAACACTTTCAGGCTTCTAAATGTTTTTCTCATTTTTACTGATTTAATCTTCCCAAGAATCCCATGAGGTGGACATAGAAATGAGTTGAATGAATCCCCATTTTGCAGATGAGAGAACTGAGGCTCAGAGAAAATTAATTTTCCTAATTATCAGTGAAAGAACCAAGATTTACTATCAGAAAACTGAGCTTCAAAATCCATGTTTTTAATTCCTCTCTGTGGCTTCCACATTCTTTTAGCATCATCTGTACTCCAGACACGCTGAATGAAGTGCAGTCTCTGGAAGAAGCAGTATTCTTCTGTGACTGTCATTACATGTGCTCTTCCCCTGGTATGCTGTTTGGCCTTTTGCTGAATACCCGTTTAGCCTCTAACATTCAGCAACAGCAATAAAATCACCTTTCCTGAGAAACCATCCTTATTATTCTCATAATAGAATTTTCTACATCTTCCTCTGTGGCACCACAGAATCATATGCTTATCTCTTTTACAACATTCTTATAATATGTCAATCCGTGAGTCAAATAATTAATAAATTATATTTCCGCTCATTGATGACTTTTTACCAAGTCTCTTTCCTCAAGGAGCATGCAGTGAAGGAAGATAGACTTTAAACCTGAGGAAAAATGAAAAAATTAATGAATGAAAAATTAATTCCAGATGTTCAAAATGACTGTTGGGGAAGATACAATGGGTTCTTACAGAAAGGGACTGAATTGTGCTGCTTCAGTTAGGTTGGTTGGAGATGAGACTCAAATGATGAGAGTAGCCAGCTGTGAGAAGATAAGCATAGAAAGCATTTCAAGCAAAATGCCCAGCAAGTGCAAACACCCATTCACGGGATCCAGGTTGCTGCATTTGAGGGACAAAAAGTAACAGAGTGCAACTAAGAATAGCATTCATGTACCTATAGCCATTATTTAGTTGCGTGTTTATCTTCCTATCTAAACTGTAAAATTTTAAGGGTTAAGGCTATGCCCCACTCATCTTCGAACCTCAGTGTTCAGTACATTTCCCTGAACAATGGTCTTTTCTCTTCTTTCTGACTTCTTCATACTTGCTACACTTCTGAAATGAGTTCCCTTTTTCTCCTTTTTTTTCCTCTTTAGTCCCTTCTCTACCCCTCTGTTTTTATTTGGTCCTACCTTCCCATTTCTATTCATCTTATCCCTTGATTTCTTTTGTTGCCTAGAGTAATTCCATCCCAAGCTGCAGGGTTCTAGCCATAGACATGGTCTTGGGATAGAAGGTGATGCTGCTCAGATGTCTCTTCCCTTTCGTTCTTACCTTTTTTCACAGACCCTGAAAAATTCCTTGTATTTTGAGGTCAGACACCAAAGCTAAAAACATAACCCAGTCCTGAGATCTTTTTTGGCAGATGAATGCAAGCTAGTTCTTTGAAGCTGTTGTTCTGGATGCTGGCTTTAGAAGAGGTGGGAATAAGGTGAGCCACCTTGGTGTTTCCTGGGAGAAGTTTTATTACTTGATAGCTTTTAGAGATTGAGGTTAAAAAAAGTTTTAAAAAAGCAAAAGAGAATGACCAATTTTAATAGTTAACTATAAAGGATTCCTAGAGTTCCTTTTCTTCCATCTGATAGAGAAAAGAACAACTGCTGTGCCTTTGTCTTGCAAGTCAGCTTTTATGTACTCCCCAGGAGTTTACACTGCTATTCAGGAGGAAGAGATAACCAAGGCTGAGCTCCAACCTCCCCTGGGGCCTTAAAGGCCATCTCTTTAGTTGTGAATCTGCTCAACCACAAATCTTGGAGATAGAGAATTTAATCAGCTCTCCTCCCACTTTTTGCCCTTCTTATCTTTCAGGCAATGGGTCCCAACTATGAAGAGTTTGGAATCAATTTTGAAAATATAACATCAGCCTCTTCCTGCCTGTGATCCGTTGTTGAGATGCCAGCCAAGGTGACCTTAATTCCCCTCCCCTTCTTCCCAAACGCTATGGGGATTTCTGTGCAGCCACCTTCATTCCACAGCTTCAAACACAATTCAGCCCCATGACCTTTCCTTGCAAAAGAAAACCTGGTGCTCTTTCAGAAGCAATTTTTTAGTGTTTGCTTTAGACACCAGTTGTGAAATGTCTCTAATACCTTTAATTATTCTAAGATATTATAAATAGAATGTTGGTGTATAAATGTCTTAATCCATAGATTACTTCCCAGAAATCTAAAGGTAGAGAGACAATAATGTGTGGATGATACTCATGGGTTCTGGAGTCGAATGCTTGCCTCAACACTGCTAGTTGTGCCATTTTTGGAAAGTTGCTTAATGCCCTCTTTGGCTCAGTTTTCTCTTGCTTAAATAAGAAAAAATGGTCTCATGTTACAGGGTTTGGGGGAAAAGTAAATGAGATAATGCATGTAAAACTCTGAGCATAGTGCCAAACTCAATGTAAATAATAAAAGGTGGTGATTACTTTGGCTATTTGAATAGAGGAGTAGAAAAGAAAGAGAAGAGAGCATGCGAATCCTACTGGTCTCCGCCATGCTGCTGCAGTTGGCTATCCAAGCCTGTGTTACTGGCCTCCATACCCATACGAGTTATTCACGTAGCTGTGAGAGTATTTCTAGGAGGCACAGAAACTTTGACTTAGGCATGGCACTCTCTTATTTGCCAATGTCACTACAATGGGAATTTGAAAGAAAAAAAAACTCAGAATTTCAAGATCATCTAAGAGAAGCAATAAGAGTAAATAAGAAATTATCAAATCTAATACAATTGTAGAAAGTGCCTATTGTGTGTCTAGTACTATGTGGGGCTTTCTTGGGAGACTGGGGGAATAAAAGAAGACATAGTCACTACCCTCAAAATTACAGTATGAGAGTAATAATTGTTTAAAAATTAGTTCCTCATCTGGCTAGAGGCATGTAGTCATTGAGGAGAAAGGGTGCATCTTAATCTTCTGTTTCTTAGAGTTTGTGGTGCAATATAAGATCCAAAAATAACTGAAATTGTTTTTTGGAGGGCTGGCCCCTTGTAGTACAGGGTTCCCATGCTGGGTAATTGTTCTAGGAACCCAACAGCATCAGTGTACCAGATAACATTGTTGTGAGAGGCATTTGGCTTCAGTGAATTTTTTTTTTTCTTGAGATTCGTTCACTGCATTAGTCTATTTCATGATGGGTGATTTGAGGGCATACCTGTTCACACCACGCTGAGTGTTCTGCAGTTTTTGACCAAAAACAGAATGATCCCCATGCCCCACTCTCCCTATTCACCAGATCTTGCCCCGAGCAACTTTTTTTGTTTTCTTAGATGAAAAAGGACTTCAAAAGGAAGTAGATGTAGAGTAGGTGAAAACAAAATGGCAGAAGCACTATAAGAGGCATGCTGGCAAGGATGGGGAGAAAAAGGAACACTTCTACACTGCTGGTGGGAATGCAAACTTGTACAACCTCTCTGGAAAACAGTCTGGGGATTTCTGAAAAAAACTAGAAATTGACCTTCCATATGACCCAGCAATTCCCCTATTGGGAATATACCCAGAGGAACTCAAATTATTCTACAAAGAAGATACCTGCACACGTATGTTTTTTGCAGCTCTATTCACAATAGCAAAAACGTGAAACCAACCATGTTGCCCATTGAAGCTGGACTGGATAAATAAAATGTGGTACATATACACAATGGAATATTATGCAGCCATAAATAACGACAAATATATGGACTTTGCCGCAACCTGGATGAATTTGGAGTTGATCATACTCAGTGATTTATCACAGAAACAAAGAACAGAGTTCCATATGTTCTCACTCATAAGAGGACCTTGAACAATTATAATGCTATAAGAAAACCATTGGCAGTAATGAGAAACTGTTGGGGGGGGGCGGCTTGGATTGGCAGTTGAAGGAAACTGCTAGGGGAGGGAGGGGCACACCTCATTAACAGAGGTACCTGCATAATCAATGTTTGTATGCCTAACCCTGAATTGTATCCCACATCTTTACAATAAAATTAAAAAAAAAAACAACTGTTTTGAGCAGGGGGATAAGTGTCTCATTGGTGTATTTCATCAAATGAAGAGTGCTGTGAGGATGACTGAAGTTTAAACATGCAATAATAAATACACAATTTTTTAAATTAAAAAATTCTGGTTTCTTTTGGGTCCCCACTCGTGCTATGCAGAGACAATGGTTATAGATGTTCACTGTATTGGTCAGAGAGAATGTGCAATTTCTAATGTGAAGGAAAAGGTAAGTGACACCGCACCCAGACAATGGGATAGTTACTATGAAACAATTAAAAGATAGACTCAGAAGATAGCATGTCTGAATTTGAATGTGAGCTTCCTTGCTTTCTAGCTATGTTGGACAATTCCCTTTAACATTTATGTGCTTTAACTTTCTCATCTCTCAAGTGGGAACAAGAATAGTCCTCCCCCCATAGAATTGCCAGCATTAAATGAAAAATGCACCTAGGCACCAAATCATAGTAGAAGTCCAAGAGCTCAATTAATGATAGTTTTTATTATTATTAGCAAAGGTTAATTTTAGTTTTGCCTCATCTTTCTTTGTAAAGTTCATTTTAAAAAAAACCTATTAACGGGTTTGAATAAATAAGCTTTGTCTTCACAAACTGCTTTTAGGTGTTCAGTTGCTCATTGAGAAATAGGAACTAAGATGGATATATTTGGAAGGGGTTCTTGAAGTTTTTCCGTAGAAATTATTTTTTTGTTTTGGAAGCAGAAGTAGATTCACATGGTAAAAAATTTGTCTGGTTCCTCAGATGGACCTCAGTATTGATGTCTTCATTCCACATAATGACAGCCTTGAACCGATTAAAGGTTGGAGGTTATCATGTCCTGCTAGTTAATGCAGATAACTAGGCGTCATAAAGTGAGAGACAACTTCTGCCTCTGCCACCGTCTGGCTAGGCAAGTCACCTCACCTCACCTCACTGAACCTGCTTTTCCCATCTTTAAAATGAAGATAATAGGATATGTCTACCCACACAAGGATGTTGGGTAGCTTAGTTAATTGATGTTTGCAATACGCTGGGAGATAAAAGCCTTATGGAAATATATAGTAAATTAAAGAAGAACAAAGTGAGATATTAAAAGTGATGGAGGATGCAATAAGAACTAATAAATTGGGAAACGGAACCTAGAAGAAAATAAAGTTGGTGTAACACTAAATTATAATATTGATTTGAGGGTTTTGAAGAGCTCATTCAAAAAAATATCTCTTTTGATATACAATAGTTCATTTCCCAGTGTTGCAACACCTTCCTTCTTTTCCAAACAAAGCTGACCTTAAAAATGGAAGGTGCTTATCTCAAAGTTGAATATTTTTTCCACACTATTCTATGAATTAATGTGACCATTGTAATCCCACCACTTGATGTTGAGTGACCTTATTTTTATGACATTTGTTCTAGATCGAAGGTCAGAGACTGTCTACTCAAGAAAGTTAACTAGATCACAGTCTTTAAAGAAATAATTTTAAAAGACATGTTTCTCCATCTCCCAATTCAATTCAATTCAATTCAATTCAAAAATCAGTGTGACTTTTTTTTTTCTCGCGGTTATAAAAGCTGACTTGACCAAAGTGACTCTTTTTTTCCCCCTGTTTTATCATTAGATCTAATACCTACTCCTGAGCCATCTGGTTTGCCAGCCATAATAGCTGAAATACTTTCCCATGCAGTCTTTAGAAATGCCCCCTAGAGGTAACTAAGCATTCAGCAGAACCAGTAAATATAAGTATAAAAGGACATTTCCTGCTTGTTCTTTCTAAGGTGGTTATGTGGCAAGTGGGAGCAAAGGGTAAGAACACCTGCTGTCTATTGGCAGATTTATAGAGCCATTTCAGGTGAGACACACATTTTCAAGACCCAAAGGAATTTGATCTCATTTCGGTTCTATAGCAAATAATGTCATAGCATGTTGGTATTCAACTGTCAGTAACCTTGGATAGTTTTAAAAGTTTGCAAAAATCACCCTTCACACTAAAATCATTGTTTGTACTGACTTAAAGTTCTTGGAGGGATCCCAGTTTGTCTATCTTTGGTATCATGCTTATCAAATTTTCTTTCTTTTTTTTTTTTTTTTTGACTGAAGACATCCTAAAAGGCTTTTGAGGGGCCATAGGCCAAGGTCTGAGAAACAAACACAAAAAAACTCCACTCACTCAAAAATGTAGCTTGGGTACTTTTCTGAAGTCATGAAGTAGCCTTTGATGACATTTTATAGTTTATACATTGTTGTATAGTGTACATTGTGCATTGACCATGTCTCCTTAGTCTTTACATAAGCATTACATAAATCAGGCTAAAATTAGAGATCGATCAAACAGAGGATATTTGGGGTTTTTGCTTCCTTGAATTTTGCACAGAAATATGGATGGTTAGTTGAAAAATTAAAGCCAATTGGTCTTTCATCAAAATTACTTCAAATAGATGTCAGAGAAGACACGGGAAGGACACAGGGGAAAAAATATCGGAAAGGCGGAGTTTCTGATTTGCCACATTTCCCTTGAACAGCGTACAATATTTTGTATTTGTTTTTCAGGCCTGTCCAGTAAAAACGCCTGCAAAGTTCATGCATGAAATCTTAATTTCACCACAAGGAGCCCAATCATTTTTAAAACAATAAGTTATAAATAGCCCAAACAATGACAGGATTGTGTTGGTTTCCTCCTGACGTACCCTGGCTGAGGGCCTTGGTCATAATCCTTAGGTGGAAAGCAGGAATTCTGTCTGAGCAGCAGGTTGATCCACAGCTTTTTCCAAGATTAGCTGAGGAGGCAGCTCTCAGGAAGCAGGCCTCCTAGCCAGGCACTTGTGGGGTTTCTGAATTATTTATTGTGTAAGAAGGCTCCTGGCTTTGAGCACGGAATGTGTGGTTTCCCAGGCCACAAAGGCTTAAAATAGATGCCCATCTCTCTCCCTTCACACTATTTATGTACAACCAAATTGTCCATCCTCCTTCCCTCTGCCTAGGCATACACATACACATTTTTTTTTTCTTCCTAGTGGCAAGGGACAGTAACACTTAATTTCTGCTTATTAGGAGTTGCTCTCAGGATGGTTCCATTCCCCAGGAGAGCGCTTGTGTAATGCGATTCAGAATCACATTCATAAATTCATTGTGATTCATCTCCATGCTATTACAAATGGCAAGCTCTCAGAAATTAGCATTGCATTTAAGCACAGCCACACAACCGGAAGATTGCTTCTAGGCATGCTGTGTGGCTCATGATTTTCCATGTTCCTAAAGTGTGTGCCTTAATGACTCAGTAATTACAAGCTTTTATCTGAACCAGTTGGCTCATCATTAATTGGTACACACTTTGCCCAGACAACTTAAAGCAACTACTGCCTTACCCTGATTTTGCAGAAATCACCCTTCACACTAAAATCATTGGAGATTCCTCCAAGAACTTAAAGTTCTTGGAGGAATCTCAGTTTGTCCATCTTTATTATCATGCCAATCTTTTTTTCTTTTTGACTGAAGACATCCTAAAAGTTAAGGCTGCATGATGTGGACCCTGAAGACTGTTTTCCCTTTTCTACTCTTCAGCCTATATCTTTATCTGGCCGTGTTACTAATGGTAGTATTCTATGTCTTCAGCATAAAGAGTGATTTTAATTGATCTCCAGGGACTTTTGTAGGAAAAAGAAAGATATTATGAGACCAAAAGGAATTATGTCTACTGCTGTTTGTCTTGGACAGAGTGGGAGCTCAGCAAATATTTGACCTTTGTATAATTTTATTATTTTTTTTATCAGATTCAAAAGGGGTGAGGAATAGTGCGAAAAAAAATTTTCTGAGGTTAATATTTATTTATTTGGGGACAGAAAGACTTCAGTTTGTTTGATATTATTGCAACAACTCAGACCAAGGTAGATGTCTGAAATGTAGATGTATTGTCCCTGAACTCCATCTGTCCAGTTCAATTTAGTTTGAAAGAAATTATTGAGCATCTATCATTATGCCGTGCTGAGTGCCAGAAATAGAAAGATGATTTCTTGAAGATTCTATAGTCTTAAGAAGAGACAGCCAAAATAATATACCATTTGAATATGCCAGGTGTGCTTCTAGAAGTGCTTCCTAGAGTTGTTGAGGCCATAGTTGATCTTGAATGTGAAGAGGAATTAACCAGACAAAAATAGCTTTGGCCATGTGTGCTGCTTGGCCTACTTTTTTTTTTTTTTTTTGAGTTGGAGTCTCACTCTTGTTGCCCATGCTGAAGTACAGTGGCATACTCATGGCCACCACAGCCTCGACCTGCTGGGCTTAGGTGATCTTTCCTCCTCAACCTTGCAAGTAGCTGGAGCTACAGATGCACGCCACCACGCCTTGCTAGTTTTTGTGATTTATTGTAGAGACAAGGTCTTACCAAGTTGCCCAGACTGGTCTCGAACCCCAGGGCTCAGGCAATCCTCTTGCCTTGGCCTCTGAAAGTTCTGGGATTACAGGCTGAAACATCGTGCCCAGCCTCTTGGCCTACTCTTTAACATGATTGAATCACCAGTGTGTAAGAGTAAAGGTTGATTTTTACTTCTCAGTGTTTCATTCTGGCAGCTTCCTTAAGCATGCAGATCCCAGGGATGAAGAAGGTATTTTTTAAAAAGTATGCTTACTGACCACTAAGCTCACTCTATTGCAAAGTAGATTCAGTATTATCCAAAGAGGAAGAATGCCCATGGGCTTAGCATTTTCTTCAAAAGTCCTACCTGGACCTTATCCAACATGCTTTCAAAGTTCAGTGATAATAATCTATATCAGGGGTTGGCACACTTTTTCTATAAAGGACAAGAGAGTAAATGAGCTTTCCATGCTGGTTCATCATTGTTGCAACTATTCAACTCTGCTGTTGTAGTTTGAAAGCAGCTGGCTATGAACAGTATGCAAATGAATGTGCATGACTTTGTTCTGGAAAACTTTCTAAAAACAGAAAGAAGGCTGGATTTGGTCCCTAGGTCATAATTTGCTCATGCTATTGCATTAAACAAATATATCTGGCTATTCTCTGAGATCAAAAGGCATTGTAAAGTAAATGTTAGAACTTCAGATATTGAATATTTAAAATCAGAATCTTAAACTAATTTTTAAAATGTTCTTATTTAATACCCACTAGGTTAATCAAATTATATGCCAAGAAAAGTAAATCTATCATTCGATCCAGCAATCCCACTACTAGGTATCTACCCAAAGGAACAGAGGTCGTTATTCAAAAAAGACATGTCTACTCTTATGTTCATTGCAGCACAATTCACAATTGCAAAGGTGTGGAATCAGCCTAAATGCCCATCAACTGATCAATGGATAATGAAAATGTGGTATATCAATGCCACAGAATACTATTCAGCCACAAAAAAGAATGAAATAATGTCTTTTGCAGCAACTCGGATGGAATTAGAGAACGTTTTCCTAAGTGAAGTAACGCAGGAAACCAAACACCATGTGTTCTCAATTACAAGTGGGAGCTAAACTAAGGATCTGCATAGGTATATAGAATGGTATCACGGGCACCAGAGACTCAGAAGGGAGAAGGAGGAAAGGAAGGGAGGAATGAAAAAAATCACCTGTCAGGTACAATGTGCACAGGTGGGAATGGAGGGCACACTTAAGGCTCAGACTTCCTTGCCACTATACAATGCAGCCATGTAACCAAACCCACTTGTACTCCCTAAAGCTATTGAAAATTAAAAAATTAGTAAATAAATAAAGGAAATAAGACTCAGTGCATATTCTAAGGAGCTTACAATTTAGTAGAAAGGCATGCTTTACCCATCAGGCGATAACAGGCTTCGGGAATGATTTGCTCTTGATTAGTGTAACAGAGCTAGAACTCAGAATCAGGTTTCTGTGTGTGCAGGCCTTTCTCCCCTACCTCAGCACTTGGTTTAATCAGTGAAGATCCTGGGGACAGAAAGGAATTTATAAGGAAGAAGAAAGGATATATTATTCATCCAGGTTATCACACCCTTGACTCTGTTTCAGCCACCTGTTAGAAATTGCTTTAAAAAAATAAATTGAATCTATTTTCTAAACAACGCTCACAGTCATACTTTGGATCATGGTAATGAGAGAATTGCTCAACTCCCCACATTACCTAGAGTCCACTGTCCATTGTGTATTTACCATAGGCATCTACCAGCCTTCAAAAGAGTTTTGTTGTTATTTGGCCAAAGAATCTCGTTTCCTCAGGTTTTATAATGCTCACACACAGAGAAACAAAGATTCAATCATTGCTAAAGCTGAAGAAGTCATTGGAGAAAATTATTCTATGGTATTTTGATTTGAGTTCAAATAATCAGCACAACACAGCTGACACATCCGAGGTCTTCCTGCAATCTCATTGTTATTGATATCTCTGCAACATTTGATAATGTTTTTTGCCAATCTCTTTTTGAGAAACTCTCTTATGTTCCATGACATAAAACTCTCTTCTCCTAAACTGGTAGTATTTCCTAAAGAACAGTCCTGAGCCCTCTATATTCTGAATTCTTTATCTTCTCTTTTAGTCCTTATCTGGTCTTAGGGCTTTAACTCTTACCTCCTCTGATTAAAGATGGGAAAAAAGAAGAAAGAGAAAGCATTTATTTAATACTTGAAGTGTGCTGAGTATCTAGAGATAGAAAACACAGATCCTTCCCTTAAGGATTTCACAGTCTAATGGAGGAGAGGGCGAAGAGAGGAGAGAGATGAGAGAAGAGAGAGAGAGAGAGGAAAGAGAGAAAGAGAGAGAGAGACAGAGAGAAAGAGAGAGAGAAACAGAGAGAGAGAGAGTATGTTCACAGGCCACAAGAAAATGTGAATACCTCTCAGAGCCTAGGATGTGGGGACATGGCTATACAAGCCTCCCAGAAGTGGGCTAACAGTCCTGAATATAGATTCCAAATGAGTTACCAGGATGAAGGTAGGTAGATTGACCCCCCAAGACTGGAGTCGCTACTCCATGGCAACTCTGGCTTTATTAAGCCCATTTCCCTATTGCCTCCCTGCCTAGATCAAAGCTTCTGGAGTGCACTATTGTTCACCATTGTGTTTCTAGCACTAAGCAGTGCCTGTCTGATAGGGGCTCAGTAATATTTACTGAGAGATAGAAATGATCGTTCCTACTTTTTCATCATGAAAACAAGTCTCAGCAATGGAAAGCAAATTTATTTTTGACCATATAACTAGTATTGGGACGTGTGGACATTTACACACAGGCCTGGATGAATCCTTTGCCTTTTTTCCTTGGTTTGCCTGATTAAACATCTTAGATCCTACCTTCTCTCCTGAGCTTCAATTTTGTGTCTCCAGTTCCTTTTTAGACATTCTTCCTGAATGTGCCACCTCGTTCTCAGTGTCAACTCCTTATCTTTTCCCTGAATGGAGATGATTCTTTCTTCTTTATGTAGTCTCAGACTCTATGATGCGGGAGTTAATCAAATAAGAATATAGAAGGCAGGGATCATTTGGCTGGTAGAGGTTTTATGAATTTTGGCACACGGCACCTCCCATGCCATGATAATGAACCCACAACTCTGAATAAATCTTATAGGGCAGCACAACTGACTGATATAAAATGTGAGCCACAAATATAAGCCACATTTGTGACTTTACACTTCCTCATGGCCATTTAAGAAAAGCAACAAAAGAAAAAAAACCCGAAAATTAATTTTAATAACACATTTTATTTAACTCGATATATCTAAAGTGGTATTTTAACAAGTAATAAAGACAGATTTATTCAGGATGCATTTTACATTATTTTTCCTTCATCCTAAGTCTCTGTGTATATTTTACATTTTATAGCACTTTTTATGCTTTTTTTCTCTTGGATTAGGAGTCTCATTCTGTCGCCCAGGGTGGAGTGCAGTGGCATGCTCACGGCCATCTCAGCATTGAGTCTCTGGACTCTGGGGATCTTTCCACCTCAGTCTTCCAAGTAGCTGGAACTACAGGGGTATGCTACCAAACCCAG
>CAUYQG010081745.1:0-50748 GCA_963574415.1 Tarsius wallacei | reverse complement strand
GATTTATTGTAGAGATGAGGTCTCGCCAAGTTGCCCAGGCGGGTCTCGAGCCCGCGGGCTCAGGCAATCCACTAACCTCAGCCTCCCAAGGTGCGGGATTACAGGCTGAGCCACCGAGCCTGGCTTGTTAGCCATTTCTTGACCTAAGGCTATAAAGTATAGAATCCTGATCCAATAAATGATGGCACTGCAGAGGCAGGAAGTTCTGTGCATAAAAATAAATCAAGGTTTTTATTTCTACATTGAAAAACTCATTTAATTAAAACAATACAAGAGTGGTGGCTTAAAATGTTTATTTACTCCTTAATGTACAATTATATTTGAGTGAAGTAAATTCATAAAACAAATTCAAGCAAGATAACAGTAGAAACAATGTGCCAGAAAATCTATAATAAGTATAACCTGACTATATCAAACCATTTTATTCTATGCTTTCATAATACCATATTCCTTGAACCAATCATGATTTTACAAATTTTTTTGTAATTTTGAATAATGATTTTCTTCTCTATTAGACTGTAAGTTCTAAGGGCAGATATCATGTTCACTTAGCAAACAATTATATTTCCAGTACTTAGCAGAGTGACTGGCACAAGGTAAGCATTCAATAAACATTTTAATAGAAGAAACTTCATGATCTAGTTGTATTCTTTCAGCCCCATCCATATTTTCTCATCCATATAATGTGGATAATAAAATATCATTAGCAAGTATTATAAAAATTAAATTAGGTAACATACTTCAAAGTTCTTTAAAAACAACAAATTGCTTTGCAAATCATATGCCATCATATTATTTTTATGATCTTTAGCTCCCTTACCTCTCTCAATCTTTACCAAGAGTTCTTCTCATTCCATCCCTTTCTCCACCTCCTCTCTTGCTGTGCTCCTTTCTCTGTATCTTTATCTTTTCTCCTTTGTTTTCATTACCTTTCACTTGATCCTTCTTCTTGAAATGCTGATGCTAATGAGAAGGAGAAGAGGTAGGGGCTGATGATAATGATGATGATAATGTTAACACCACCGCAGCTGAAGAAATAGAATTGTGTTGTATTTCATTTTTCAATAAGGGTAGGAGTACTAGAAATGAAAGTACACATGATCATGGTTCCTGAAATTTGTGGAACTTCATGGTTTGGTTTTGTTTTGGTTTGGTTTGGTTCTTGGCAGTTTTTCTACATTCTAGCATATTATTTGATACCCACATCTTTATCTCTTTGAAAAAAAATTAAAGAAAAATAATGCAGATGTTGCATCATTTCAGCACACCAGAAAGAGGCTATTTTATAGTCATCTCTTTCTTCTTCTCAACCATGTACTAATATGTAAGACTTGAGTTTTACTCAGTTAGGGACCATCTCACTCATTCAAACCCAAACGGGATGTCCTTACATAGTGTCTTTGTGTTTGGCATTATGGCTCTTTCCCCAATATTCACATATTGGCTAGTTGAATGGCTAAAAAAATCCTCATTGGTCTAGTACATCAACTGTGTTCATTGGTGTATTGGCACTTTTGTGGTTTTTAAATTGAGCTTAAGTATACAGGCATATAGAAGCCAAAACTGCATCTATTTTTTTTTAACTTTTGTACATCAGTTTATCTATTGATACTTGGCAAATGATCTCCAAATTAGTGAATTAAAGCAACAACCATTACATTTGCTCAGAAATTTGTATAGAGTTAAGTTGAGTAGCTCTTCTATGGAGATATTCCCGTAGTTGCATTTAGCTAATGGGTTGGTTGGCTCCTGAGCTCAATTTTAGCAATGACACAGTTGGGGCTTTACTGTCTAAGATGGCTTCACTGACATACATGGTGGCTCAGTTGGGATGACTGAAACAGTTAATGTTTGGATAAGCAAATGTCTCCCTTTACATGGTCTCTCTTTACAAGTAAGGTAGCTGGATCTCTTTAAATGGTGGTTCAGGGCTCTAAAAAGGAAAAGCAGAATTTCTCCAAAGCCTGGCATCAGAAGTTACACAGCCTTACCTTCTTCACCTTATGTTTGTCAAAACCAGTCACAGCGACAGCCCAGATTCAAGCAGCAGACAGAGACTTCACTTTTTGATGGGCAAATGTCAAGAACTCCTTGCAAAAGAGCATGTGAAATGAGCACAGAGTTGTGACAATCTCTAGGAACAGAACCTGCCATATTTGTGTATATTTCCTATTGGGAAGTTTTCTTTGAGTAAATTTGGAATAATAATCTTCAAGAAGGAATCTTAGAATTTGCCTAGCCTAACATCTCAACCAATCAATAAACTCATACATAACATTCCTGGCAAATAACCTTTCAGTGCCCAAATACTTACTGTGATGAGGCACATAGCACTTCAAGAAGTAGTTCATTTTTGGACTACTCTAATTTCCTGTGATTTTCTTAATCAATATTCAAATGAGATTTACAAATTGCATTTGGTTGAAAAGTGCCTCTGATATCTTTTAATCACTAACAAAAAGTGCTTCTACCCACTTTTTTACTTGCCATTTATTTGCTAAAGAAACTAGCAAGAAGAAATTTTTTTCACAGAATTTTCCCTAGTCTGACTGTAGCTTATTACATGCTTGAGATATTGGTTAGCATGTCCCTCTATCCTCTGAATTTCCTGTAGAATGTAACTGATGCCTAATTCAATTCCATTTTAATTCCCTTGGCATGAATATATCATAGGTGGTACTGTATACTTTTGATCACATAATATCAGGAGGTACACAATGCATGGTTGTCTCTCTTTTTAACGTTTAAAATTTATCAGTGGAATTAGATATTATCAGCCTAATCTCACAGCATAAAGTCCCATGAATTTTTCTCTTAATAGCAATCAAAATGCATTTTCTCATTAGGTGTTTTAAGCAGAGTATTTTCTGATTCTATTCTTCTGCATTTGTTAGCTGAAATTCTTCTAAGAACCTTTGCTCAACTACTTGATTACACAGTTTATATAGCAAGGAAAAAATAAATACTCGATTTTTTCCTTTTATTTTCTAGTTATCAGAATAATGATTTGATGCCCTAACAGTCTTTAAAGGTGACCAATAAGTTTTGTTTTGTTTTAAGCTCATGCATTTTCATGAACTTTCTTAAATCCCCTGAAGTCATTCTTCTTTTGATACACAAATGCCCATCTTTGGCCTGTAAGAGCCCTTTTAAAATTGTCTCCAGAGTCCTCTTGACACAACCACAGTGGTCTTTGAACACTTATTTGGTTTTCAGCCTGATAAGATGTTCCAGGCTAATCTTGCATATTTCTTGCCAGAACATGGTATCAGCCATTTCTCCAAGGACCTTCGGTTCCTTTTAGTAAGAAAGGGGATTTAGAGAGCTTGGTCTGGGCTCAGTGATAATTGCTACTATGTTGACATTGCTTCCAGGAATTTTTTAGTAGATAGAGGTACAATCTAAATATTTATTTTTAAAAAGAAAAATACATCTTGGATTTTTAGTGGTCTTAATTTAAATGTAAGAGTAGAGGATTTTTCCTTAACTCACCTGATATAAATATTTGTATTTCTTTTCACTTACTCTAAAATAAGCATTCATAAATATATGAACCTAATTATTCATGGGTAAAATAAATAAGTAATTAAGTCAATCAATTATTTGAGAGCCTAACACATATACCTGTTAATTATAAAATATCAATGTCAATATGATCACTAAGTATTTCCTATATTTTCTCTTTTGTTTTTCTGTCTTAAATATATATCTTCTAGGAATTTACATTCAAATTACTGAGTTTTCAAGTTACTTGAAGGATTTCTTCTCTGTGTAGCCACCAACTAGATATATACTCTCGTTTTTTTCACTTTGTTTTTGATTTTTTCAAAAGAATGTGTTAGATTACTTTGACATAAGTTGTTTACACATACCTTCTTTATATAATTATCTTTTAAAAACAGATTTATTGAGGTATTATTCACATAACATACAATTCACCCACTTAAAGTTTATAACACAATCCTTTCTAGTACATCAACATGATTATCCAATCATCATCACAATTTTTTTCTCCATTAGTAGTCCTCATTAGTAGTCAGTGCCCCTTCTCCACCACTGCCTTGTCGCTAAGCCCTAGGCAATCACGAATCTACTTTCCATTTTTATTATAGTTTTGCCATTCTGGACATTTTACGTAAATGAAATCATATAATATGTAGCCTTTTTAAACTAGCTTCTTTCATTTAGCATAATGTTTTCAAGTTTCATCCATGTCTTAATGTATATTAATCAACAATACTTCATTCCTTTTTATTGATGAGTTGCATTTCATTATATGGATATACTGCATTTTATTTATCTATTAATCAGTTGTTGGACATTTTGGTTGTTTACATTTTTTGACATGCAATTGTTTGTGTGGGCATATGTTTTCATTTCTCTAGGGTATATAACTAAAAGTGGAATGTATGAACATCTTTTTGAGGTACATTCTTTCTTACTAATAAAAATAGTAGTGATTTCATTTTTTGCCATGACATAATATATCAGACCTAGTAGTAAAGACTTAATAGGTAATATCTTATGCAGTAGTTCAGAAAAATATATCTTAGGGAAATTGTCCTCAATGTCCAAAGGAAAGGAATCCACCTCCTCCCTGCTCTGCCTCTGTCCCCCAAAAAAAACACAGAGGAAAGAAAACCCAAAGTTTAACCATATCATCCATGCTTCCTGTAGTTTTCCCCTGGTACTTCACACTTGCCACTCAGATTGTTGACATAATTTTGCTTTTTAGCCACAGCTCAGACATACTTTGATGGATATTCATTTATGTATTTATTCCTGATTGACTCAAACTATCAAAGGGCAGTAATTAAAGTAGAGGAAATGAAGAATAATGTAGTAGAAAAAGCATGTGGTTGAAAGTCAGAGAACTGGGTTCAAATTATGACTCTGTGACTCAGAGAAAATTACTTATCTTTTCAGTGTCCATGTTCTCCATAAAATGAAGACAAACAACAAAGACCTTGCTGATCTTGTGAGGATTAAATTTAGATAACCTAAACTATGTATTAGGATGCCGCGCACATTCTACGAACCTGACAAAGGCTGATCATAATTACCTTTTATTGCATAATTTCAGCTTAAGACTAAGTGACATTAAGAGTTAGTGAAAATAGTTCAGTAACTTCAGTGGGTTCTCATTCTGCAGGTTATATAATTTATCATTGCTAACCCAACAGAGGCTTGGAACTGGCATGGTAATGGGTTGTGCACTGAGTTGCCTTGACAAATCATTGTGGGAAATTTATAAATGTTCTGCTTTCACCAATATTCTTCCTTTCTTTCTTTCACATACCATAATAAAGAACTTGAAGTGCCCAAGGAGACAGGTGAGAAGAAGGTGTCCTTAAAATTGGCTACAGATAAGACTCAGGCAGGCTGGCCCCTACCCAGAGTTTCCTCATTAGTTAAATGTAAATATATCCATTCAGCTTTCTCTACTGGGATTTAAATTTCTTCTTGTAATAAAATAAAATAAATTTATTTAGGTTGAGTCCCTAGTAATATTATAATAGATCCCTGTGTCCAATCATTAAATCTAAGTCAGCTGGTCATGACCCAGCCCCATTTGTTTCAAATTATAATTATGTTTGCCAAGTTAAGTTTATTCATAAATCTTCCCAGGTGTCCAAAAGTCTGCATTATGCTCATAAACTTATTAAGAATTGGAATGCAAATTTAAGCCTAGCATCATTTTAAATTATATTTTCCTTTATTCCATTTAACACTGCACTGCAGAGATGGCAATAAGCCAAATCATCATTCATAATTCTGACAAAAATCATTTTGTTTTACTAAATTGCTCTCTAGCCAACATTTCTTTGTTTTCCAGTGGGAAATAACATAATTTTTTATTAAAATAGCAACAAACTTGTCAGAGACTCTTTATCATTATTGTTTTCAAAAGTGTAAATGTAAACAAATCTGTAATGTCCTATAACTGAGGTTCATTAAACTAGTTAATCCATATTTATCTACTACAAATAAAAGTTCTGATATTTGGCAAGACAAAATGCATACAGTTTTATTTTTTTGACGTGTAAATGACATACAATAAATGTACATACTTGAGATGTACAATTTGATAATTTGACATACGTATACATAGCCCATGAAACCATCCACACAATCAAAATAATGGACATATCCATCATCCACAGTAGTTTCCTCATGGCCCTTTGAAATCTTTCCCTGCTACTCTTCTCCCCACCCTCCCACTGCCACCTCCTCCTCAGAGGATCGGTGATTTGCTTTCTGTCAGAATAAATGTGTAACATAAATATATCATATAAATGAAATCAGTAGTTCACTCAGCATAATAATTTAGAAATTAACCAATGTTTCTATGTATATACACATATATCGCAGTTTATCCATCCACCTGTTGAATACATGGGTTGTTACAAATAACACTGTTGAGAACATTTGTCACAAGTCTATACATGTTCATAGGCTTGTTTTCCTCTTGGGTAAATAGGAGTGGCTAGATCATATGTATGGTTCATGAATGGTGAACTTTTCAAGAACCCATTTCAAAGTGGTTGTACCATTTGACAATCTTATCAGGAGTGTATCACAGTTCCAGTACATTCACAGTCTGTCAACAGCTGGTCAATCTTTCTAACTTTAGTCATTCTAATAGATGTGTAGTGGCAATTCATTGTGCATGGAGTTTGCATTTTCCTAACAACTAATGATGTTGAGCATCTTTTTAAGCGTGTGCTTACCATGTGTATATCTCTATTGGGTTGTTTGCTTCCTCATTATTACATTTGGGGAGTTATTCATATATTCTAGATACAGGTCCTTTTTCAGATATATGCATTTTAAGCACTTTCCTCCAGTCTGTGGCTTTTGAAAAGCAGACATTTTTTATTTCGGATGAAGCCCAGTTTTTATGAATTGTGTTTTGGTGTCATGTTGAATAAATATTTGCCTAACATGGAATCACATAGATTTTCTTCTATGCTTTCTTCTAGAAGGTTTTTATAGTTTCAGATTTTACATTGAAATATATGATTCATTTTTGACTTAATTTTGGTATGTAGCATTGAGAGAGAAGATAGCTAGAGAACAGCTCACAGACTGGGTCCCCAGTAACAAAGTAGCAAACTTCCTGCAGGCCTCTTGTATTCATATATTTGTATGGGTAAACAAGTTCCCTACAAATCCAGCAGGCTAGGGCAAGAAAATGCTCACTGCCTGGAGTGGAAAACAAACCAATCAGCTCACTGTTAAGTGCCCACCAGTCAGCTCACTATTAGGCCCTTACCTCCAGCCAGTTGGTTCTTAGTACTGACCAAACAGCGCAGTTAGTTCTAACCAATCAGTTTACAGCTAGTGCTAGCCCATCAGCTCTGTCTTAGGGCTATGTAAGTGCCTGGTTTCAGCTCCAAATTGGCAACACTCTCAGGTCACCTCCTGCTGTGGGAGCTTTTCTGTCCTCTCAATAAATCCTGCCTTCTCACCTTCCAGTCATCGGTGTCTCTCATTCCTCCTGGAGGCAAGACGAGAACCCAGACCTGATGAGTTACAGAAGATCGTCAGAACCGAAAAGCCATGCACCCCGGGGACTGGCTTGCCAGACTATGAAGCCAACCCTGGAAGAGCTGCCGGTGGAAGGCAAGACTCTGAAACTGAGACACTTCTGGGGGCTGGCTTGCCAGCCCACCTAATCAGCAACACTCTCAGGACTTGGCTTACCAGCCCATTAGAGCCAACACTCCTGGGGCTAGGCTTGCCAGCCCACCGAGCTGACACTCGTTGGGGCTAGACTTGACGACCCACTGTGCTGATACTCTCAAGAGACCAGGCTGACCTGATAAAAAATCCATATCAGTGTGAGGTATGAACTAACGAAAGTTTTCTTTTTTTTTTTTCTGCATATAGATTTCAAATTGTTCCAGTTCTATTTGTCAGAAAAGATTATCTTTTCTCCTCTGAATTATCTATGGATTATTGTCTAAAATCAGTTCTCCAAATATTTCTGGGTCTATTTCTGTCTGAACAGGAGAGAGTTGCTTTTAGTGAATCTTTTAGCTTATAAATTTTATAATTTCTCACTAGGTCCTCATTTTTCTGAGTAAACACACAAGTTATTTCAATTGCAATCCCTATTCATAATATAATGGTATCTTTCCTGGTTGAGATTGAAGAGAATGAGAAGCAGCAATCTATTTGAAATTGAGATTTGGTATCAGAATTAAAAATCTTGCATTATTATTATAAAACAATAATAATAATAATGAATTGGCATTGCATTTTAATATCTAAATTTAGCCAGGTGCTAATAATGTGATAGGAGTGGCAATGTATATATGAAATTCATGAATAGTATAGCTTAGCAAATGCCTATAATTTTACCCTTATGGGAACACATCACATAGGAAGCTGTGTACCCTCAAGGTATATTATAATTATCTCTAAATAAAAAGACAACAAAGACAGATTATATTTATAGTCAGTGGGTTGCTTACTAGGGTAGAGTAAATATACAATGCATTGCCATTATTATTAGTATTTCATAAAACATCACTAAATTGTCCTTTGCTTTATACAGTTTTTCATGTTTTTAAACTTTGATTACATCTGAAACCTCAAATCAAATTATTCTCACCCATAATTACTTCTGAGTCACTAGATGATAGATAAATGTTTTTTAAAATAGGGACATCTCCATTGGGATTACATATATTTAATTCTACAATAATTATTAAATAAAGATTCAAAGTTCCTTAATCACATTTTAAAATATTAGCACTACACACTGTCAGACAAGTCAATTTTGCCCTTTTGGTTTGATCCCAAGTAGGTCATCCCAAGGGCCTCATTTACATATGGCCAAATGAGTACCTTCTCACACGGGGCATCATTTAGTTAACTCTCTTAATAATCCAAGTAAGTTATTGATGATGGCTATCCTGACTGGAGTTAGGTGGTATCTCAATGTGGCTTTAATTTGCATTTCTGTGATGATTAGTGAGGCTGAGCATTTTTTCATGTATCTGTTTATACGACGACCACTTATCTACCTTATCCTGATTGTTCTCTACATCTTTAAAATTAAAAAAAATTAAAAAATTAAATAAAATGAAAAATAATCCAAGTAGGTAATTGCACAATTGATTTGTATGCAGTACATGTAGATAGATTGAATAAAATTTCCAGTTCCATTATGCTTGTTTATTTTCCAGCTCATCAACGTGTACCTCATGAAAAACTGAGGAATAGTAGTTTGGAACAATCTTTCTCAAAAGTTTCAGTTTTTCAATAAAATAATTTTATGAGTTACTTTAGATATTCTTAGCTAAGCAAAGTCTTAACTGAAAGTGTGTAACAAATAACAAAGTCACCTCTTTGTTGTTTGGGAGGAAAAAACCCTTATCTTTTGATATACAAGAGGGAAAAACTACAAATACTTTCATAATACCTGTCATGTACCAGGTAATTTTCTGCAAATTTTACATCCATTAACTCATTTGTTGCATAACAACTGTATTAAATGGATCCAATTACTATGTCCATGCTATAGAGGTGAAAACTAAAGCACACAGAATTTAAGTCACTTGCTTAAAGTCACACTGTAGTAACTGGCAGAGCTGGAATTTGGATCCTGACAGTTTGACTTTCGAGCCTATGTCCTCATAGCCAAGCCTATCTTGCCTCGCTTTGCTTTTGCCTCTTTCTTATACTTTCCCTCTTGCTAAGTTTAAGCTGCACGCAGGTTACCAAAGAGGCTTTTCATCACCACTATTCCTTTCTCAAAGTGGCCTTTTGCACAAAGGTTGGAGTGGAATGGACCAGAAAATAGTTGAGTTGAGAAGAAATGAAATCAGTGATCAAAGATAATTTTTATAAAGTGTGAGATTTCAAAGAGTAGAAATAACAAAGTGTAAGGAAGTTACAAATGTAAGTTTGATGATTAGCTTCTCCAAGCAAAAGGAAGACACTCTGAATTTGAAAGAAAATAAAATGGCAATTTAAAGATCCATCTGAGATCGCTGAGGTGGTTCAGTAAGCAATGCAAATTTCTAACAATACCAACTACTTGGAAATCTTGTTTTCTGCAATCAACCCTATCTCAGGGAATCCTAACCACACATAATAAACCATGTTCTCACAGCATTCTCTCTATGTGCGTGTCCGCCTTTGTGTCCAAATTTTCTCTTTTTATAAAGATACCAGCCATATTGAATTAGGGTTCATTCTAATGACCTCATCTTAACTATATCTAAAAAGATCCTCTTGCCAAAAAGGTCATACTCTGAGATAATGGCTATTAGGACTTCATGTGAATTTGAGGGAGACACAATTCAGCCCATAACAGTGTTTAACTCCTACACTTATTTTCTCATAATGAGAAATTTCTGTTTTGTTTTTTAACATTACCTAGTGTTTTTGTTTTTCTGAGCTTTCATTAAAGAATCCATAGACTTCTAAAAACATAAAATTTTCAGTGATCTATTTACATCCTACCTCTTCCAGAAGGAATTTGCAAAACACATCCAGCAAAAAATACAAATTAGATATATAAAATAATAAGTATGAAGATAAAATAAGTATATAAATATAAATCTAGAAACTTCTTTTTATTTTACATGTCATATATCCTGTATAGAGACTAGAGGTAAGTTGCAAATATGAATTAGAATGATTTAATAGTTTTAAGAACTTTCATGATTGTTAAAATGAAACATGATTATGGTATAAATTTGGAAAATACAAAGAAGGCATTATAGCTGCTCTTAGAAGTATGGTGTGTATCATCTCGGGCTATGTTAGAACTGTATCAATAGATAAACAGATATTTTAAAATTTGGAAGTTAATGTTACATGTAATTTTGTAGGTTGCCTTTTTCACTTGTTATTTTGTGAGCATTATCCTATCATTTTATAGTTAATTAATACTATAACTTATTTAACTCATGTTATTTAAATTTTATAATAAATGAGTGGTTAAAGGCATTGTCTTTTTTTAAAGTATTGCAAAAGACTATAAAATCAGAAACTCACTTTTATCAAACAGAATAGGCAGAGTTGGTTATAATTTAGTAACACTGCAGTGAAAAATATAAATCGCCAAAGACAGATTTTCAGTAGAATCTCATACAGCAAAAGGCCACCAATACAATGTGAAAAACCTTCACTCCATTTAATTCACCAATAGTTTACCCGACTACATTTGGGCAGAATTACGCAGTCATTATGTTCGGTAACTTCATTTTGACATACACTATTCCATTCTACTATTAGAACTATTTCTTATGAACAAGATACATCCTTCTGTGTAAAAAAGGATAAAAGTTCCAAGATATTACCCTACTTATAATCTAATAAGCTAATCTGCTACTGTTTCTTAGATGCTAGCAGAAGGTTTGTGATTCCTAGATTAGAAACAAAGGAAAGTATTACTTATGGTGTAGCTGTCACCAGAGCTTCCCGTTAGTTTGCTTTTGTTCCCCATGACCTTCTAAGTCCCACAGGACTAACAGGACTAATGCAAGTGGGCCTAAATGAAATGTCTTCATAAGCAGTGGACTGTATTGAGAAGAGGAACACTAAGCTGGGGGAATTTACTTCATTTATAGGAACGAGAAGTACATCTTCTGCTCTTTGGAGGAAGATGTCACCTCATCCCTCAAGGTTGCTCACTCCAGATGCAACACTGAGGTATGGCCTGGGCAAAATGAGATCAGGATTTTGCACGCTTGACATACCAAACAAAAATGCAGGAACCCTCATGGCCATTGCAGATTATTTTCCCAACATCTTCTATTTTCCAGTCATAAGCCCAACTCACCAAATCTAGGTATTTATTAAACTGTTTTTCCTCCTTAGTTTAAATTTTCAAGTTTAATTTTTTATAGGCCTTTAAAAAATAAGCAGTATTTTAAAGGTTTTCTGAAGTCCTGTATATACATATATCTAATCTATAAATAGTTACTGAGCACCTATTATGTCAAGGATCATGTTACATGCCAAACTGGCTTTGTTTTGGATTCTCTTTTCTGCTATTTTCTCTTGAGAATTATTACAGATGCAATATGATTGTTTTTCTTTGATATTTTCTAGTGTCTGATTTTGTATTTTTCTTCATACATTTCTTCTTCAAATTTAATCTAATTTTTTTATTATGCAGCTATAGAGAAGGACAAAATTATGGACTTTGCAGCAACTTGAATGGATTTAAAGTCCATAATACTCAGTGATATATCACTGAATCTAAGAACTGAGTACCACATGTTCTTACTCATAAGTGGACCCTAAACATTTATCATAATATTACATGAAAGGGACTTGCAGTAGCAGGTCACTGCCAGGGGAGAAGGGAGTGAGGGGGCACATAACACAAATAAGAGTACCTGATCCCAAACCAGGTGAAGTAAAGACCAATGGGAAGCCCAAATTTTACCTGTAAAATGACCACTTATGTACCTAACCCTAAATTGTACCCCATATCTTTAAAAAAAAAACTGCATGCTCTTCTTGGTCATCATTGCTTACTATTCCACGTCTTACCAAGAATCCATCATTCTAGCATAATAAACTGCCATGAATAAATAAAACTCTATTTTCTAATATCTGCATAGGCAGTTTTCGCTTTTGCGTCCTGCTTTCTGTGCCAAAGTAACAACCTTCAGCTTGAAATCTAAATCCATGTGTGACACATCCACCCTTAGTCTTCCTGTTTCCCTTCAAACTATGTTCCAGGTTTCTTCTGGTTCTCATTCCTTGTATGTAAATCTGTCTCCACTGAGCAGTTGGTAGGTTTCAGGCATCTTGGCAAGCTTGCCAAGCTTACTCCAGGAAGGGAGCACACATTCCAAATGGTAATTCAATTTCAGTCCCATATATCAAGGGTCCCCAACCCCCAGGCCACAGACCACTGCCAGTCAGTGGCCTATTAGGAACTGGGCCGCACAGCAAGAGATGAGTGGCAGGCAAGCAAGTGAAACTTCATCTGTATTTATAGCTGCTCCCCATAGCTTGTGTTACGGCTGATGTGAGATGGAGCTGAGACAGTGTTGCTAGTGCTGGAAAGCAGCTGCAATTACCATTAGCAGTGAGGTTTGACTGTACATCCCTCCTCCCCTCCAGTACATGAAAAAATTGTTTTCCATGAAACTGGTCCTTGATGCCAAAAAGTTTGGGTACCGCTGCCATATATGCCTACTACCACATTGCTCTTCTCATTAAGAAGCTGCGTACTACCCAATTTTTTCTCTTCCTCAAAGAAGTAGTAACTTAATTGCAAACACCTGTTATTGCCCACAGTCTCCTTGGTTTGTGAGGCAAGGAATGCTGAATCATATCCGTAATGCATGTATTCACAATGAACTGTACTGAATTTCTCCACCTTTTTCTACTCTGTGGCATGTCCTAGTCCATGTTAACCTCTTGACTCCAGTGTTGTTTGCCTTTTATCTCCTTGAACTTTTTTTCTTTCTGATTTATTTTCTCATATTATCTAATAAGCCTTTATTCGGACACATTGGCCAGAGTGTTGACAGACATTCCTCAATTCCTTCGGTTTATTCCTTAGTAGAGAAGCTACCTTGCATGAACGTGCAGAATAGGAAAACAAAAACATTATATGCTTGCTAGCAATTTACAGATCACCAAAATTTATACTTATGGGTCTCAAGTTGAAATTAAGCTTCTTCCTGAAAGCTGATAGAGTAACAACCTGATGAGCCTGTTTTCCAAAATTAAAGGAGCTCCTATAAAAATTGCCTTGACCTTGCCTGGCCACTCTGCTTCCCTCCTAGATGATCTCTGCTAGCATTAAAAAACAACTAATTAGTTTAGCTAATTTTACCAGAATATCAAGTTCATTTTTCCTTAGCAAACAAATAGCTATATTACATGATTTCTACTATTTAATTAATACCTACTGTGTACCAGGAGTTTTATTTTATTTATCAAATTCTAATATAGATAGCTCTTGCAATGTGTGCTATAAGTACAAAATATATAGTCCTAAGTGGTTTGAAATATTAAAATGGGGGGACTCCACCCCAGGGAGTCTGATTTCAGATCTGCATTTTTAATCAGTTATATATATCTACTTAATTTTCACAATGACTCTGCAAAGGTAGTTATCCACAATTTAAAAATTAGAAAACTGTGCAAAAGTTATTCAGTCTGACAAAGTCTCAGCTGTCTATCTTAACTTTTGTTGCACTTGCTTTTGTGAACTTGGTCATGAATTCACTGCCTACTCCAATATACAGAAGGGTGTTCCCTATGTTTTTTACTATGTTTTTTATAGTTTGAGGTTTTTCGTTTAAGCCCTTGATTCATTTTTGAGTTGATTTTTGTATATGGTGATAGATAGGGGTCAAGTTTCATTCTTCTGCATGTGGCTAGCCAGTTTTTCCAGCACTACTTGCTAAATATGGTTTCCTTTCCCTAATTTTATTTTTGATGACTTTGTTGAAGATGAGTTGGTTGAGGGACGATGATTCTATTTCTGAGATCTCTGTCCTGTTCCAATGGTCTATATGCCTGTTCCTATACCAGTACCATGCCATCTTGGTTACTGTAGCCTTGTAATATAATTTAAAATCTGGAAGTGTGATACTGTCAGCTTTGTTCCTATTGCTGGGGATTGCTTTGGCTATTCATGTTCTCTTTTGCTTCCATATGAATTTTGTACTGACTTTTCCAAATCAGTGAAAAATGATGTTGGCAATTTGATGGGCATTGCATTGAATCTGTCGATTGCCTTGAGAAGAACAGCAAAAGAAACCATCAAGAGAGTAAAGAGAAAACCCACAGAATGGGAAAAAATATTTGTAAGCTATGCATCTGACAAAGGCCCAACATCCAGGATCTAAAAGGAACTCAAATGAACTGAAAGGAAAAAATAAAACAACTCCATTAAAAAGTGGGCAAAGGTCATGAACAGATACTTCTCAAAGGAAGACACACAAGCAGCCAACAAACATAAGAAAAAAATGCTCAGCCTCACTAATCCTCAGACAAATGCACATCAAAACTACAATGAGAAACCACCTAACACCAGTAAAGATGGCTATCACTGAGTTAAAAAAACAACAGATGCTGGCATTGCTGTGGAGAAAAGGTAATGCTTCTACACTGTTGGTGAGAATGTAAGCTAGTTCAGCCAATATGGAAAACAGCGTGGTGATTTCTAAAAGAACTAAAAATTGAGCTTCCATACAATCCAGCAACACCTCTCCTAGGAATATACCCAGAAGAACACAAATCACTCTACCAAAAAGAAACCTGCACACACATTTTTATTGCCACACTATTCACAATAGCAAAAACATGGAACCAATCCAGATACCCACACTGAAATACTATGCAGCCATAAAGAGAAACAAATTCATGGCCTTCGCAGCAACGTGGATGCAGTTGGAGACCATCATACTAAGTGAACTATTACAGAAATGAAGAACTGAATATCACATGTTCTCCCTCATAAGTGGGCCCTGAACACTGGTCACATTAGCACAAGAGTGGAATTGGTGGATACTGGGTACCGCTAGGGGAGAAAGGGAGGGAGGAAGGAAGGAAGCACATGGCAACACAAGGGGTACCTGGTCCATTACCATGGGGCGAGAGGGCCAGCTTCACCTGCATGCATCCTACTTATGGAGTAAATTCTCACTTGTATACCATAACTCTAACCTTTTTATTAAAAATTAGTTTGATTAAATGTTAAAATGATAAAATTTGGGATCGACATAAGATATTACATTAATTTTATCTGTTTATTTTTTAATTAAACATTACATATGTGGCTCAAAAAAATAAATAAAAATCAAAATTAGAAAACTTAGGCACAGAGAAGTTGAATAAATTTCTCAGGGCCATCACTTATACATGGTAGATCTCAGATTCAAACTCAGGTATGACTGACTCTAAAACTCTTTCTCTTTTGACAAAATGCATTGCCTGTTGTATAAACCCCTTCATCATAATTAGAGTTTGCCAAATAATGATATCATTGTATCAGTTATCTATTGACAAAATAGTCTTACATAACAACCACAAACTACAATGAATATAATTTTAAAAGTGCATTTACCTCACGTCTTGTGGCTCACCCTACTTAAGTTGGGCTTGGCTGACTTTAGCTGGGCTTGTTCATGCATCTGGACTCATCAGTAGGTCAGGTAGACATATTTGCTGATCCTGGCTGCCCTCCACTCACATGTCTTGGGGTTGGTTTGCTGTCAGTTGATTTAGGATGATATTAGTTATAAAAACAGGGGCAACTTGGATCTGCTTTCCCAGGTATGTTCCAGTAGCAATGGCAGAAGTTCAAAAAAAAGATAAAATATGTAAAAAAGTAAAAATATGAGGATCTTTTTTAACCTTCCACTTGTGTTATGCTTGCTAACATCCCACTGGTTAAAGTGTTACTTACCTGGGTCCAATGCGAGAATGCTACAAGGTGACATGGCACAGAATATGAATAGATGAGGTATAAAGAATTGAGTCCGTTAATACAGTCAATCTACTGCATTCATCATCATTGAGATTAAGTGACTAAGTCACAGAATCATAAATTCAACTGTGTGTAAGAGTTGATTACTAAGTTTTCAGAACTTTCTAAAGCCAGTTGTTAAACCACTGGTAGCTTAAAATCAGCCCATCATGGGAGTATTTAAACCACAAAAAACTGGCAAATAGTACAAATCAGGACTTTTTTAGAGTCAGTTTGCCAGCCTATCAGTATATGAATTTCAAAACTTTCAGTCTAATGCTTCTCCTATGTACAGAAAATTCCAAGTGATTATGTGATCAAGTTACATTTCCATTTTGCATCAAAGAAAATATTATAGGCATAATGATCAGGTTGCTGTTTTGCTTTCTTTTCTTTAGCTTCCTTCTGTGTATGCAAATAACCCCAAATTGATTGTTCTAAAGATAGATGGCACATCATTTCTTGAACACATACAGTAAGAATAGTAATTAAGTAAACATCATCAAAGAAATTACTTTTGAGTCTAAAGATTTCAATTTGCTATTTTTAAGAGTATTTTAATTCTCATTCATTTTGTGTTTTCGGTAAACCTGCAGTAGATAATCCCAGGGGCAGCATCAGATTACTGTATGTATGACTTTTTGTCTGTACACAGTTGAAGCTCTTAAATTAGGTTGATCTAGAATCACAGATCACATGGGGAGCACCTTTTGTCACTCAAAGAATTTGGGCATAGGTTTGTCTTTGCGTCATAAAAAAGAAAATAGAAATTATTCTATTTCAAATAGAAGTAAATGTGTTTCACATAACCCTGAGACTGGTAAAGCTGGAGACACAGGAAATGTCAATCTTTCTAACCTTTGAGCCATTCCCTATGTCTCTATTCTCACATCATTGTCACTGTAAAAAAAAATTATAAACAGGCCGTGATTCAAAAAATTATATAATACCAGAAAGAGTTGAAAATGACTATGTATTAGTGTTTTTCTTTACTCAATAGGTAAAGAAAGTGTAAAATATATATTCTCTGAGAAAATTTTAACAATAATAGTAAGTTGTAAAACTATATATGAAATGTGTATGTGTGTATATATATATATACACACACACATATACATTTATATGAGCGAGAGAATATATGAGGATTTTCTTTGTAGATGTAAAGGTAAAGTCTGCCTGAAGCCAAACTATTTCATTTCAAATCCAAACTCTGTGACTTTGAGCAAGTATTGAAACTCTCTGTGCTTATCTTCCTCATCTGTAAAATGTGGATTAAAATTGTATCTACTTCAGGAACCCAGACTTCACCTGCATGCAGCCAACGTAGGTAGTTAATACTCATTTGTACCCCACATCTCTATAATAAATTAAAAATTTTAAAATTTGCCGGGCTCAGTGGCTCAGCCTGTAATCCCGCGCCTTTGGGAGGCTGAGGTGAGTGGATTGCCTGAGCCCGCCGGTTTGAGACCCGCCTGGGCAGGCGAGACCTCATCTCTACAATAAATCAAAAAATTAGCCGGGCGTGGTAGCGCACACCAGTAGTTCCAGCTACTGGGAAGGCTGAGGCGGAAGGATTGCCGGAGCCCAGCAGGTTGAGGCTGCAGTGGCCGGGAGCGGCCGCTGCACTCCAGTCTGGGCGACAGAGTGAGACTCCAACTCAAAAAAAAATTTTTTTTAATTTAAAAAGTATCTACTTCATAGGGTTATTATGAGTATTAAGTGAGTTAATACATGTAAAGTGCTTAGAACAATGCCTATTAATTCTAAAAAATGCTTTCTGTTATTTTATTATACTCAAACCATTTCTATTCAAGTAAGTTTTGAAAAACTAATCCGTTAGTGCAGGAAGTTTAATCATCATAGTCGTCATTGTTTAAGACATTATTTTTCAAGGATTTTTGTATGACACATTGGTGTAGTTAGGGAGTGTTTAGACAGTTCGAGGAGATCAGCAGCTGCCTGGGCTTTCACTTCAACTTTGAAAGTCATGTATATTAACCTATACAGAACCACAGGTTAAAAAAAGTCATATGAGAACACATACCTGTGTCACCTATAAACTCATGTCCCTGAAACTATAATCAGCATATGATGCAGTAGAACTAAATATTCTTAATAGATATATTTGTTCAGGTATTTTTAACTAGAAAAAAATTAGTGTGTTAGAAATACATTAAAGAGAAAAGTGTGAGTATGTCTTCATGGTATATGCCTAGCAAAAGCCCAGAAGTCATAATGGGAAAAGAGAAGAGTGAATGTTTCTGATGATTGTGTATGTAATTGAATTGTATATGAAAACTATGAAAAATGGCTTTACAGTTTTAGCTAGGCATGGTGGTGTGATCTGTTGTCCCAGTTACTCAGAAGGCCGAGGCAGGAGAATCATTTGAACCCAGGAATTCAAGGATGTAGTGAGTATTTATCATGCCTGTTAATAGCCACTGTACTCCACCGTGGGCAACATAGCAAGGCCTTGTTTCTAAAAAAAAAAATTTATAATTTCATAACGTATTAAGCTGAGATATAAAGACTTTTCTATTTTGTAAGCATGGAACTAAATTATACAGGATGAATAATTGGAAATCTCACATATCCACACAAATGTATGCATATCTCAATAAAAGCCACTAAGATAAAAATTGGCAATTAAAAAGTTATATGAAGTGGTTTTATTTTACAGTGTTTATAGGTAGAGCAAAATAGTTGTGAACTAATGATGCTACTTGCAAATCTGTTTGGGAAATCCAGTGCTGTGTCAGTGTTTGGCAGTATCTATAAAACAGGTCCAGTTTGTTTTGCCAGGTTGTATTTGAAGATGTGGACAGCAAAGAGAATTGCTGAGTTGTCAACATTTGAAATTGCGATGGTTTTAATTATTAGAAAAACAATTGTTATAATTATAGAAGACTAAATAGCTTCATACACTTTCAATATAACTCTCATGGAATATATTCTGAGAAAATTATATTTAATAATTCATTTTAATTACTTAAAATTTATGATATGATAGATAATCATTCAAAATCACCCAGAGTTGAATCAATATTCAGAAGATCCTATTTTCAATCCATAGCATTGCCAGGCCAACTTAAATGATTTATATTTAAATTAAAAAGCAAATAAAGAAGAATCTTAATTTTAGTCTATGAAATAATATGAAGATATTTTATATTGTATACATGTGCTTTCCTTACATTAAATGAAATTAAAATTATCTATATACCTGCTCTTACATCATTATTAAATGGCCATTGCACATAGAGCATTCATTCTCCCTGTTCATTAAAAGCACCCAATCTTTTTCTGATATATCTATTAAAAAAAATAAAGTGTTTGGGGAGGGGCAAGATGAATACTTCTGAGAATTCCTCTATAGGTTAAAATGAGTGACTCAGCAGCACTTTCAGCACTATGTGGAGTCTCGAGAAGCAACCTGATGGCACTTTAGTTTATTGTACTTACAGCACTCAGAACAAGTGTTTTATTCACATAAATTTCCCTTAGCTGAAATTAATTTCTCCCTTCTTAGTGCTTGCACAGCATATGCTTTCTTCCTCTCCTACAGCGTTTGCCACGTTTTACCTTATACTAAACTCCTTGTGCAAAAGGTGAAACATCATTATTTACAAATATCTTGATAAAAATTTTGTTTTCAGCCAGGCTCGGTGGCTCAGCCTGTAATCCTGCGCTTTGGGAGGCTGAAGTGAGTGAATTGCCTGAGCCAGCGGGTTCGAGACCCGCCTGGGCAACTTGGCGAGACCTCATCTCTACAATAGATCAAAAAAAAAAAAAAATTAGCAGGCATGGTAGCGTGCGCCTGTAGTTCCAGCTACTTGGAAGGCTGAGGTGGAAGGATTGCCGGAGCCCAGCAGGTCGAGGCTGCAGTGGCTGGAAGCGTGCCACTGCGCTCCAGTCTAGGCGACAGAGTGAGACTCCAACTCAAAAAAAAAAAAAAAATTTGTTTTCCAGCCGAGCATGGTGGCTTAAGTCTATAATCCCAGCATTTTGGGAGGCTGGGGTGAGAGGACTGCCTGAGTCTGCGGGTTCAAGACCAGCCTGGGCAACATGGTGAGCCCTCATCTCTACGATAAATTGAAAAATTAGCTGGGCGTGGCAGCACGCACCTGTAGTTCCAGCTACTTGGAAGGCTTAGGCGAAGGATCGCCTAAGCCCAGTAGGTCGAAGTTGCAGTGGGCTTGTGCATGCCACTACACTCCAGACTGGGCGATGGAGTAAGACTCCAACTCAAAAAAATAAAAAAGTTGTTTTCCTATTTCTTCCCCACCCCCCACATGTACCTTTCTTCTCTAAATAAATACTCTAAAGCACATGCTTGCTACACAGGATGCCAAGTGTAGGTCAATCGGTACCATTATAAAACAAATCAACAACATGGAAAATGAAAGAGAAGAACTAGGATAAAGGCACAATGTCATATTTTATAAATTTTAGCCTAGATACTAGTATGCCAGAAAACTGTCAATGTCTGTCCTTCTGACCAAAAGAGGTCTATAGTGTATCCTGTATCATAAAAAGTAGATTATTTGTGTGAGATTGATGTTCCCTCAATGGCAGTATATTGTTATCCTCTCACGGGTAAATTCACTCTCACAAGAAAGTTTTATACTTCTCTGTGTCCCAGCACTTAGGCCTTAGACATAGAAAGCACAAAAAGTCTTTGTTAAATTTCATTTACCAAACCAATGAAGTATATATTTGTTGATTCTAGTCTTCAGGCATATGATGTGGCAAACTCCTCCTACTACCCACTATCCATGGGCCACACCCATTCCAAAAAATAAAGAAAAAAAAATGTATAGTTCACTTAGGTTTAGCTGTCTTCTTTAGAGTCTGGAGAGTTGAGGGAAAACAAACATATTTTAACCTGAAAAGCTCTAGATTACCTTATAATTCAGATGTGTAAATAATTCCACAAGTTTACCCTTTCAAATCATGTGGAAGCCATTATCTTGACAAAGGCATGGAGGCATCAGGAGTAATAAATAAAAGACAAGCACCTTGAAACAGAAACACAGCATATCCAAATTCAGTCTATCTGTGAGGTAATAGAAGAAAAAAATCAATCATAGATTTGGACCCATACGGATTTTGCTGCTCATTTATAAAAATGTGAGACCAGGAAGTGTCATTTTACCATCTACTACTGTAGTAGTCATAGCCTCTTTTGAAGACATGGGGCAAAGTCTGCATGAGCCTGTTTAAGAAACTCTACCGTGAATTCAACAAGACATTCCAAAAGTTCTTTTAAAGTATAAGTAAGTACACTTTTAAACAAATTAGATGCTTCATTTGTTTATGTGACACCAGACAAATTGATTTGACTTAATACATACTGATCTATTTCTTAGAGTAAGCACTTTTTTGAGGTCTCATATATAAAGACACACTTAAGAAAAAGAAATAGATAAACTGACTAATGACAGCCTATAATGGTCCTGTTGAGTATCATACCTGTTTTGTTTTCCCTTTTCCTGCCCCGATCCACTTACCCACAAGGGCATTTGACTATAATGAGACAAGAAAAAAAAAATCTAGAAAGAATGATCCATGGCTGTAAGACAGTGAAATAATATGGAACAGAAACCAGGGCAACAAAATGTAATACATGGGAAAAAATGAAGTAAATGTGCCTGGTCTGTCTCCAAAGCTCAATTTTGTCAGGTGATGGCTTAAATTTTAACCTTGGAGTGTTAGACCCTTTGCTGCAAGCTTCGCGTCTGTGTAGTGTCTCTGTAGACTTAAGTCTTTATTTGGCTATGTTTAATTAAGGACACTTTTCTCCTCAGTTTCATGATATCTTAAACAGTGAAGTTACTATTTTTAGCTGCAGAACATTTTTGTGGAGGAAAACTTAAATGCAATGTAGGACTGTGCAATAATAAGAGACCTAACAAATGAGAGACGAAAGAAATAACCTCCTTTATCACTACTGCAGCATCAACTAAATCCATACAAACCAGTCAGGTTTGCTCTGTAAATATCTGAAATAAGACTTCTTTGTTGCATTTCATGGACTGTCAACACCTTCCATACCATGGAAGATTAGCCCATGATCTGTCCCACAAAATGTGTGAATCCATAGATACTTGGTGGAGATGTGGCACTTATCATAAATAGAAAATCTTATTATTGAGCTTCATGACAATTCCTGATTTAAAAGTCTAAGGGATCATAGAGTAACCAAGAGAATACACAAAATGTAACTACACTGCAGCAGTTATTTCATTTTTGATGTTATGCATAATTAGCTTTAATATCATTCATGATTTATAAAAATGAGACCTGTAGGCATTCTTTTTTCAGCTTAGATGTACAAAACTTCAAGAAGGCTATTATTAGAAATAATAAATAAAGGTTACTGTGAAGAAATTTATGAATATAAATAGCCATACACGTCAAATAATAATTAAATATGATTTTGAATGCGAATAAACTGGTAATTTATTTTTAAGTACTTATTTATAATCAAACAGTTCAGATGGCTACAAAACTGCTCTAGTGTGATCAGACCACCCCTGTTATAATGTGTTTAGTTTTGGACATTATATTTTAAGAGAAAAATATATACTTTCTTAGAAAATTCAGAGGACAACAAGGACACAATGACAATATCCTTGAAACAGAGCTGCAGTACTTGGAAAGATTTAATATGGAGAAAAAAATCATCAGAGATATATTATTTTCTGAACCATATACATATATATAATTGTATATAAATATCAAACTACATCTATAAATATATGTATGTATATGACTGTCATGTGAGGAACAGTTAACTGTTCTCTGTGTCTCTAAGATAAGAAAACAGTGATGATGGGAAGAGGTTTTTGATTTCAGATGATGAGACTACTAGAGTTCTCTATAGATGTAATAGGCTACCACAAGAGGAAATAGTTTTCTAGTTGCTAGACACATAGACATACAACTTGGCTTAGCTATTGTAAAGAGATTTCACACATATGAAAGGCAATGGTAAAGGAGATATTCCAATCTTGAGAGCATTTGACAGCTTTATGAATATTATACAATGAATATGATCACAGATTGGGACAATAAAATTTCATGTGTGTTCTAATGATGGGGACCTTTATTAAGAATAGCAGAAGGTGATGTCATCATCTCTTGGCATCCATGGGGGACTGGTTTCAGGACCACCTGCAGATACCAAAGTCCACAGATGCTCAGGTCTCTGATATAAAATGGTGTAGTATTTGACTTTAACCTATACACATCTTCCCATATACTTTAAATCATCTCTAGATTACTTATAATACCTAATAGAATATAAATGTTACATAAATACTTGTACTATATTTAGAAATGACAAGAAAAAAGTCTGCATATGTTCAGTACAGATGCAATTATTCACTAAAATATATTTTCAGTCCACAATTGGTTGAATCTACTGGAGCAAAACCAACAGATACAGAAGGCCAACCATAGTCTTCTGTCTCCATGGTCCTCACTGTTGCCATTTTCTAGTTAAAGGCCCTCTTATAAATAGTTACTGAACTAATGTGTATGATGCTGTCTCCCCTTGCTAAAAATAGTTAAACAGAAGCAACTCCACTTATCTGCATTCTAAAAAACAGCAATGACTTGGGGATGAAGGAGATGCTGGCAAGGACAGTGTTTCTCTTTTTCTCATGACAGAAAACCTAATGGTTAGTCAATAATGTACACTGACTTCATATATACATACACACATGCATATATACTATTGAATCATCGCTTAGTAGATGTTATTTATTGACTGAGTAATCTCTTTAATAATCCTCTACCCACTCTGAAGTTTTTCTCATCATAAATCTTGGAGCAGCCCTGGTTTGGATGGAATCTAGAAAGTTAAACTCCAATTGAATGCAATGTGGTCGTTTTGTTTATACAAATAATATAGAGAAAGACTCAAGGCAAGATGTGGTTGTTAAATTAACTTGTCTTATCATACTAATGAGTGTATGGCATATGTGAACAATGTAACACCACCGATGTTACAGTACTATTTGAAAGGGAGCTGGGGATTGTTCAGAAAAATTAGATGGATTTAGAGATGCTATAGGCATTTGTTTTAGCCTAGAAAAACTTTAGGAAATGAAAATGTGTTCATCATTATAAGAGTCACAGCTCTATGTCTGCTGAGATAAAAATCCTAGAGAAATACTCATCAAGACACTTCTGTGGTTATATTTAAGGGGACACTAACTAAATAAGAGCTTCAGACAGGCAGTTTTGAACTATGTTCAAGGGGAATAGACTAGGGGCTCTGTTTGTTCATAATATAAGGAGAGAAGTAGTGTTAGCCTGATGAAAAACTACAAAACTAGAAAGACATCTGTGGAGGCAAAAACAATCTGGAACTTGTGGCAAACTAATCATGGCTATATACTTATATGTCTGCTCACTGTATGTAGTTTATTTTCAAGCTCTCCTGATAAGGCACCTGGGGAGAGCCATGCACTTGAACATTTTCAAGAATGCTTCACTCTAACAGATACTGAGTAGGAGGGGCAAGACCAAGAGGGAGAAGAAGAGAACTCCCAATTAGAGTGCTTCTGTCTATAGAGAAGTTCTTCTCCATCCTTCCCAAGATTTCTTCCCTCAGCACTAACTCCTTTCAAATTTTGACTGGGGTCAGCAGAGAATGTTCCAACTCAGACTATTCTGAGAGCCATTTTTCATTTAGCTTGGTTAATTCACAACTAAGCAACAACAACAAATAAAAACACTGCTTTAGCTCTTAAGAATAAGCTGCATATCACTGGAAAATAACTATTGGGTTTTAAACATTGAGAAAGCATTGTATTATGTACATTTCTCTTCATGTGCCATATGATGCTATTTTAGTATATAAATGTCAGCATTTTGAGCAGGAGCAGTTTAAACTTCACAATTTTGAAGAGCTTCTAATTTTTGTAATTTTTTTTTACAATCTTGGAAACAATAGTGTGACATCACTCTCTTAAATCCATTCTTTCCTTTCCATTCCCAATTGTACTGTCTTATTCTATAATAACTTGTAATGTCTTGCCTGAGCTATTATAACCTCCTAAACTCTAGTCTTCCTCAGTTCTTTTCATCCTATGAAACACAGGCAGATTAATCTTCATATAACTGTTTTGTAATTGTTACATACCTGCCTAAAAAAGCTTCCGTAGTTTAGCATTAACTACAGAACAAAATAGACAGACATTGTAAGTTATCGAGCAAGTTCTGAGTAACAAAGTGTTTTAGTAGGGTTGTTCTCAGTAGCAGCAGAGATTAGAGAGAAGTAAGAAGACTATACACATGGTAATTTCAATAATCTGGTCAAAATGATAAGAACTTAATATAGTAGTAGTATTTCAAATAATTCAGGAAGGATCACACATCCAAGAAATAGTACATAATTGCAATGGTTTGATGATAGTTTGATTTAAAGAGGAAAAACAGAAAGTCAGAAAGTTGGGTTATATGACTAAGAGGACACTGCTGCCAGTAACAGCGAGGAATTAGAAAAGCCATTTTGGAAAGGAATTGGTTAATTAGAAATGATTATGGGAATGTAAATAAAAACGTTCATTAGACAGTCAGAAATAGGGCAATGGCTTTTGTTTAGAGTTGGTGACCTGAGATAAGAATTTGGCAATAAAGGTGAGAATTTAAACATTAAGAATAGATTAAAATTCATGAGAATGCCTGAATTCTCAGAGGAAATAGCTTTAAACAGAAAAGAACATAATGTCAAAGGTTGAACTTTAAAGAACACCTACACTCGAGAGGGTAGCATAGAAGCTAGAGTTGATAAACATTAAGCACACATGTAAGAAGGAGTTCAGTGGAGTTCAGAACTACAGAAGTTCAGCAGAAATAAACTGCTGAAATATCAAAGAGGATGCAGATGATAAAAGTCCTTTATATTTGGTGACATGAAAATATTTCCAAATCCAAGTGACATTTGAAAAATAAAAATCAGAGTGCTAAAGATTGGTGATAAGTTGTATGAGGATTAAAAGTAAATAATACAAGCTATGAATAACACTTTTATAGAACTTCGCATTTTATAATGGGTCCCTTACATATATTAGAATATTAAAAAATTAGACTGTAACTGGTTCAAGTGAGGTAATTTTTAGAATCAAGGGGATTTTGCAATGTGAAAAGACAGAAAAGAGAGTCAGGGGAAGGAGAAAGACTGAAGATGCTGGAGGGGAGAAAAGCTAGCTCTATCCTGCAACACATAGGCACTGATTGGGAAACACTGATGAGCGGAAGAAATGGAAAGTTTTACCGGAACTACTGAGCTAAAGAGAAAATGAGAAACTTCATTCTGCCTTTATTTTTCCTCCCAGGAAGAAGAAGATGAGATCATTTAAAAATATTTTAATATTATTTCTCTATTGAGAAATTGGTTAACAAATGACAATTGCATATATTTAGGATGTACGATGTGCTGTTTTGATAATATGTATACATTGTGAAATGATTAGCAGAAGCAAGCTAATTAACATATCCATTATCTCACATTGTTATCGTGTGTGTGTGTGTGTGTGTGTGTGTGTGTGTGTGTGTCTTGAACTTTTGAGATCTACTTTCTTAGCAAAGTTCGAGTACACAATACTTTATTAACTATAGTCATCATGTTGTAAATTAGGTCTCCGGTACTCTTTCATCTTATAGCTGTTTGTACTCTCTGGCCAATATCTCACCTTTGCACCTTCCCCCCTCTGTAACCACTATGAATTTGACGTTTTAAACACTCCACATATAAGTGAGATCATGCAATATATATAAGCGGAGACCCAAAAAAGGAATTTATTTATTAAAAATTGTGCATTTATTTTTACATGTTTTAAACTTCAGTCACCTTTGATACAATATACCTATCAAGACATTTTCCACTGCTCAGTTTTTGAACTCCTCAATTTTGATGCCTTTTAGTGCATCTGCTGTTTTTGTTGTTGCTGTTGTTGTTGCTGTTTGTTTGTTTGGCCTCTTCCATATTGGCAAAATTATTTCCCCTTGAGGGCTTTTTTCATCTCAAAAAAAGTCGCTGGCAGTGCCATCGGGTGAATAGAGAGAGTGGGACACGCAGGTCATGGTGTGTTCGGTCACAACTACTGAATATTTAGTGCTGTGTGGACTGGTGCCTTGAAGGAAGAACCAGTCACTTGTTTCCCACAAAAAATTAACTGAAGCTGAATGCAGCCTCTCACAACGCTATCTGGTACACAAATGTCAATGGGTTCCTAGAACACTTACCTAGCAGGAGTAGCCCATCCTCAAAAAAAAAAAATCTGTTTTTAGGGAGCAGACCCTCTTATCTTTCTATGTTTGGTTTATTTCACTTGGCATAATGTCCTCAAGATTCATCCATGTGTTGCAAGTGGCAGTATCTTCATTTTTAAAGCTGAATAATATTCTATAGTGTGCATATATCGATAGATGTATCCATATACATATTACCACATCTTCTTTATCCATTCATCTTTCAACAGATACTTAGGTTGTTTCCATATCTTGGCTATTGTGAATACTGCTGCAATAAACATAAGAGTGCAGATATTGCTGAGGTACTGATTTCATTTCCTTCGGGTATATACTTAACAGAGGGATTGCCAGATCATATGGTAGTTCTATTTTTAATTACTTGAGAAACCCCTGTACTGTTTTCCATAAGGGCTGTGCTAATTTACATTTTCACCAACAATGTGTAAGGGTTTCCTTTTCCCCACATCCTCTTTAACACTTGTTATCTTCCATCTTATTGATAATGGACCTTTTAAATGTGTGTGGTCATAGTTCACTGTAGTTTTAAGTTGCGTTTCTCTGATGATTAATGATTTTAAGCATTATTTCATATACCTGTTGACCATATGTATGTCTTCTTTTGAGAAATGCCTATTTAGATGTTTGCCTGTTTTTTAATTTGGTTGTTTTCTTACTATTGAGTTCCCTAAACATTTCGAAGAGTAATCCTTTTTTTTTTTTTTTTTTAATCCTTTACAAGATGTATGGTTTGCAAAAATTTTTTCCCATTCCATAGGCTGTATCTTCACTCTGTTGATTTTTTCCTTGGTTGGTTCCGAACCTATTTAATTTAATATAATTCCATTTTGTCTATTTTTGCTTTTGTTGCCCATGGCTTCAGCTTCATATTAAAAAAAATCATTGCTCAGATCAATGTCATGTAGCTTTTCTCCTATGCTTTCTCTTAGTAGTTTTAAAATTTCAGGTCTTACATTTAAGTCTGTAATCCATTTTGTGTTGATTTTTTATACAGTGTGAGATAAAGGTCCAATTTCATTTTTCTGCACTTGGATATTCAGTTGTCCACCATCATTTACTGAAAAGATTTCCCTTTCCTCACTTGTGTTCTTGGCACCTTTGTCAAAAATCAATGGACTCTAAATGTGTGGATTTATTTCTAGGCTCTCTATCCTGTTCCATTGGTCTATGTGTCAGTTTAGTGCCAGTTACATATGAGGGAGCACCCCCAAAAAACTGGAATTATCTTTTTGGAGGGCTGGCCCCTTGTAGTACACTTAGAACTTGTTCCTCCAGATCAAATGGCCAACCTAGTTTTTTATCTGGAAGTTTTGAAAAGGTCGTACCATTATTTGTGAAAGACACATCCTGATTGTGGCAAACAGGTGACTGGTTCCTCTACCATGGCAACACGCCTGCCCACACCACGCTGAATGTTCAGGAGTTTTATTTATTTATTTATTTATACCCAAAACAGCATGACCCCCATGCTCCACTCTCCCTACTCACCTCATCTCACCCTGAGCAACTTTTTTGTTGTTGTTGTTGTTTCCCCAGATGAAAAATGTCCTCAAAGAAAAGTGTTTTGCTGATGAGAAGGTGGTGAAACAAAAAAGGCGTCAAAATTGATGAGTTCAAAAACTGTTTTGAGCAGTGGGAAAGCTTCTCTATAGTTGTATTGAATCAAATGAAGAGTATTTTCAAGGTGATTGAAGTTTAAACATAAAAGAATTCACATTTTTAAATAAATGCACTCCATTTTAGGTCCCCCCATACTGTTTTAATTATTATAGCTTTGTAATATAGTTTGAAGTGAGGAGGTATAATGCCTCCAGCTTTGTTCTTGCTCAAAAGTTTTTTAGCTCTTCAGAGTCTTTCGTGGTTTTACAAGAGTTTTAGGATTTTTTTTCTATTTCTGTAAAAAATATGACTAGAATTTTGGGATTATACTGAATCTGTAGATTGCTTTAGGTAGTGTGGACATTTTAACAATATTAATCTTTCCAATCCACAAATGTGACATATTTCTATTTATTTATGTCTCCTACAATTTCTTTGATCAGCATTTTATAGTTTTCATTGTACAGATCTTTCACCTCATTGGTTAAATGTTTTCCTAAGAATTTTATTCTTTTTGATGCCATTGTAAATGAAATTGTTTTCTTGATCTCTTTTTCAGATAGTTTGTTGTCTTGCTGTTAGTGTATAGAAACACAACTGATTTTTTGTATGCTGACTTTGTATCCTGCAACTTTATTGAATTTGTTAATTCATTCTAAGAATTTTTTTGGTTGTTTTTAACGTACTCTACATGTAAACAGAGGCAACTTCTTTTATATTTATATGCTTTGTTCTTTTTCTTTTTTTTTCATTTTCTTGCCTAATTGCTCTGGCTAGGACTTCCAGTACTATATTGAATAGAAGTCATGAGAGTGGGCATCCTTATCTTATTCCTTGTCTTAGAGGAAAAGCTCTCAACTTTTCACCGCTGAGTGTGATGTTAATTATGGGATTGCCATATATGGACTGTATGGTGTTGAGGTATATTCCTTCAATATCTAATTTGCTGAGAATTTTCATCATGAAAAAGTATTAAGGCCGGGCTCAGTGGCTCAGCCTGTAATCCCAGCACTTTGGGAGGCCGAGGCGAGTGGATTGTCTGAGCCCGCGGGTTCAATACCCACCCAGGCAACTTGGTGAGACCTTATCTCTACAATAAATCAAAAATTAGCTGGGCGTGGTAGCACGTGCCTGTAGTTCTAGCTACTTGGAAGGACGAGGCGGAAGGATCGCCAGAGCCCAGCAGGTCAAGGCTGCAGTGGCCGGGAGCATGTCTGCACTCCAGTCTGGGCAACAGAGTGAGACTCCAACTCAAAAAAAAAAAAAGTATTAAATATTGTTGAATGCTTTTCCTACATCTATTGAAATGACCATGTAATCTGTATCCTTCATTCTGTTAATGTGGTGTATCACATTTATTAGCTTGCATATGTTAAACCATCCTTGTGTTTTAAAAGACCCAACACGTTAAACCATAAAGATATTTTGAATAATTCTCAATATTTTAAAATCATTGTTAAAATTTTCCATAATTTATACTGTAAAACTAACCAGATATTATTTCTTAATGGGGTTGTTGGTGTCTGATAATAACAATCCTAACTTTTAAAGGTGTCTTACAGTTCATATAACATGGTCATAGGCATTATGTCACTTTATCTTCACATATCTAGATAATATTTGAGTCAGAACGGATAATCTAGAATATGTAAATTGTTCTCAACTTTGTTTCTGTCAATCATGAGTTTTCCTTTGTCCTGACATTCATAATAAGCACTTAGGAAGAGTTAGTGTTATGAAATGAAAGAAAAAGCATTTCTTAATTTATTATGCATTTTGTGGAATTTCCTTCTACCTATGGTTTTCATTCTTACTCTTTGCCCTCTGCCTAATCATAAAAACCTGAATTGTGCCTGGGACTGTGGATTACATAAGATAGGCCTCTGAACTAACCTACCATAGGACTCTGTAACCTACTTTTTCTTTGATAAAATCCTAGGCTAGTTACAGCAATATAACTGAATATATTCAAAGTACTGAAGTTTAATGAAATAATTCAGCAAATTGGATGAGTATCTTCTCTGTGCAAATACTATAAAATGTGCTTAAAATTTACAGTATCACAGAAGAAATAAGAAATGTTCATGAATCAGGTATACATTTTTATGTGTCTGTAAGCTTGGAATGTGAGTACAGTGGCATTATTGTCAGAAAAACTAATGAGCTCCTGGGCTGTATTGCAAGATGTCTGGTACAAAGAGCAAAGATGGTGAAAGCCTACTGTGTCTTCTTTTACATTCTTATATTTCCACATGGTGTGTTTACCTATAGACTCTTAGAAAAATTGAAGCTATCCAGAGGAGAATGTCCAGGGTGACAGAGGGATTCAAAACCATGTGATGTCACAAATGTTTGAAAGAACAAGGAGTATTTTGCCAGAGATTTGAATATATTTGGACAACAGAGAAAGGATTATCATTAGAGTGTATTACCAACAGAGGAGAAAATTAAGGCCTTTACATTGCTCTTATAGGAGGCATGTTTGGGCTCAGAATGAGGAAGACTTTGAATTACTTAATTTACTTGAAGATAACTTCTTGTCAAGGCCTTCAATAGTAGATAAGTCATTGAATTTGAATATATTTAAGGTCCTTTTCAAATTTGAGTCTGATTCTTCGTGTATACTAAGAATTTATAAATCATAATGTGATTATGCCTATAAGAGAACTATATTTCCCCATGGGAATAAAACAAAAAGTTTCTGGCAGAGGGAATCATTTTTATGGAGTATACTGTTTTGTATTGGGGCTTGGATGAATGGTAGAATTTTGACAGTAATGATAAACAACTCAAACTAAAGACTAAGTGATATAAGAGTATGGGGATTGCAATTACTCTGCAACTTAGGTATGAAAAGGTAAAATTTCATTTTATCTAGAACTGATTTAGTCATCTTCATGAAATCTTATTCATTGAGAAATAGGGGAAGGGGAATAATGTGTTTTTATTCTAATCCAGGGACCTGGGTTTAATCAGCATTTTAATCAGTTCCTTTAGGTAAAGTTCAGCTTCATTAGGTTAGGCTGCTCAGTCTCTAAGATGTCCATTTTTTCTCCCACAACCTCTTTTACATGGTATCTGGGAATATCAGGGGATGGGAGCTTCCATTAACTTGTGACATTGGGACAAAGGGTCACTGGGTTTAAATAGTTCCTTCTGCCTCTTCTGGTCTCTGAGGTGACAATCCTTGCATGCCTAGCTGCTTTTGGTCTTTCACTTGAAATTGGTAGCTAGAGAAACTCAGTCTGTGCTTTCTCAGTTTTGGTCAGGGCCTGGTAGCCCTCTCTAACTGATCGGTCTCATCTGATTGGTACTTTAGACATCCCTGGTCTAGAAGATCTACCTCATAATTTTTGCTAAAGGATCACCTTGCTCTTTTAACATCAGGCTTCATGGCAAGTATGCTAGCTCTCAGCTCAGCTACCTCCTGAACACTGTAGGGACCAAGAAAAACGTCCCCTTCATCTGCTGAAGTTTAGTTAGAAATCGCTGACAAGAGGCAGAAAGGGAGAAAAGGCATACAAATTTATTTGATCACAGTTTTGTATGAACGGGGACCTTCAGAATGAAGACTCAAAGATACGGGGAAAATTGTCTATTTTTGTCCTTAGGTTAGACAAATTATGGATAGCTGTATAGAAATATGATTGGAAAAAAGGATATTATCTAATACTAATAGACTGAGTAGGGAATTCCAGAGTGGTCTATCTGTCTAGATTCTTCCCAGCTTCTCTGAGCATGCATTACTTTCTTCTAGGTATGGAGCAGAACCCTCTCTGGAATGAGAATCTTATGACCTACAGCCAAACAAAGTGAGCCAGATAATTTCTTTATGACCAGTTTTTTTTTTTTTTTTATTTTATTTTAATTATGTTATTGTGGGGTACAGTTAGGGGTTAGGCATACAAAAGTATTTCGTTCAGGTACCCTTGTTGATAAGAGGTGTCTCCCCATCCTCAGATAGATACCCAGATTACTATGTACACCTGTATGGAAACAAATTTGAAAACCTCAAGGAAATGGAGGTCTTTCTGTCATCACACAACCTGCCTAAGTTGAAACAAGAAGAAATTGAGACCCTAAACAGACCAATAACAATCAAGGAAATTGACTACGTAATATGACCAGTTTTTACACAGTCCCCTCCACCCCCCGCCAGCCAGAGGGTAATTAGAGTAATTTTAATTAGAGTATTTTAAGGCTTTATGGCTGGCTTTGGGGATAAAAAGGGTTATAGCTTCTATGTCACGCCTTGAGGAAGAGAGAGTCTAGCTTCTATGGCTGACCTTGGGGGATAATCGAACTGAGAAGACAGGAAAAGATTAGAGAAAACCATTTTTTTTTTTTTGCTTCTGAGGCTGTTTCTGAGGTCTTCATTTTGGGAACTCTTTTCTGAGTACCAACTTTCTTCGGCAGTTCTGGAAAGTAAACTCCTATCCCGTATCTGCCTAATTATAATGGCCTTTTCAAGGTTATTTGGATGTGGTCTCTGCTCAACCTGATAGGAGATAGCCTACCAGAGATCTGAAAACTGGGGAAGAAATTTCTGTCCTTGAGTTTTCTCATACCAATCTGGATATTACTAAACTCACAAACCCTTATCCCCCATCCTCAGAGTGGGAGTGAGTAAAAATGTTTTTGATTGCCTTCTGTGAGCTCCTCTACTCCTTTTCCATAATTCTCTGAGCCAAAAAAAAAAAAAAAGGATTTTCTCCTACTTTACCTACCTCAAAGCCACCACCTTTCTTATATCAATCAGTGCCCAAAAGCTTTATATAGTAGACTGAGATATCTTGTCTTCACAATGGGAGAAACCCTATCATTTGGTTCAACGTGCATAACCTTGATATGTAAAACTATAAACAAATTTGCATTTTTATCTCTTGGCAGTGCCTTGATTTGAAGACTGACAACTTGCTTAGAAAATCCTATATTGAATATCAAAAGTCAAGTATAAGATCCTTCTTTTGTATTTCTTATGCAATAATCCAAATCCTTAGCAGAAATGTGCCATGGACTGAATAGTTCTTACACCCAGAAAGTCACATTAATACTTCTCAAAACATTACCCTTTCCCATTACACAGATATTCTAGCCTACAAATCTGATGATGCTAATTCCCTACTTAAGACCTTCCAATAACTTCCCATTCCCTTAAAATATCATTTTAGAGGTTTTCCTGACAATCCAGATTAGGTTATAACCTCTGTGTGTTTCTACAAGCTCTCATACTTTTTCTTACTTAACACCCATCCTACTTATTTTTCAATATCTATCTTTCCTGATAGATTTGAACTCCAAATTTCCAAAACTGGTAGTATACTGTCCTGGGCATGGCAGGTCTTTAATAAGTGTTTGTATAAGTTATAGTTTTAATTATAAGCATGTTATGTTTCTTACTTGTAACTTAGTAAATTGTTATTCTATTTTACCAAAGTTCCTTTTGAGATTTGTAAGTATGAGACTACTCTGAAAGATCAACCCACTGTGGTTGGGCTGACAATATCAATTTTTAGTCCTACAGAGCCAGGCTTTGGAGCACAGAAAATTCACCAATGAGAACCCTCTTGTCATATCTCTTGACAGGTAATAATGTATCCTCTCCTTGGGGACACCCCTACCCTAACACAAGAATTCTTTCAAACTTCAAAAGATCCATGTTCATTAATACCTAAGTTCATAATGAGGACTTCTCGCTTTAAGACATCTAATTATCGTTCACGGAGTTTTATCGACTTGCAATTGCGTCAAGTATTTTCGCAGGCTTATTTTACCTTAAATTGGCCTTTCCGGGTACTGGAATTAGGTTAATTTAATTTAGTCATGTTATAGCAAGTGGATGCGACTAGAAAGAATAGCATATAGCAATTTATGTGAAAATTGTTACTTGTGGGTTAATAATTATGTTTAAAACGGAAAAATCAACACACGGGAACTAATGTACAAGCAAAAAAACACTAAGAGAGGGACATTATTTTTGATCCTGAGAGAGCAACGAAACGCAAAACCAACCCGAAGCAGCAAACGGAAACAGAGGTCAACAGGCTGTGACCTCTGTCTATTTTATTTTTAAAACATCTGCCCATCCACTAAGTGCACGGCCGACTCTCCAGTGCTATTCAAAGCAACGGGCAGGCAACTCTAGGTTGGCTTGAAGAAATACAAGTCACTCCCCATTTTCTATTGCAGCAGAGGTTCCTTCCAAATCCAGGAGAGCCGGCATTGTTTACCCTCCCCGCACAGCACCCAGAACAATGTCTGGCACCGAGTGCGCCCCGAACGCTTAGCGGGCGGATGCATGAATGAATGAAGCCAGACTGCGAAGGCAGGCTCCGCGGCTGCCCCCGGCGTGTCTGCCCCTCTCGGCGGGCTAGCCGGCATCTCCTCCCTCCTCGCCTCTCCGGCGGTGATGGGTTCCCACGTGTACCCCTCTTGGGGGTGGGGGTGGGGAACGGGCAAGACGCTGCCCCTCGCTCCTCCACTCCACGGGCAACTGCTCGTTTCTTACACAGACGCGGGCGACTCCGAGGAACGTCCGGCGGCGCCAGCAGGGCGCGGGCAGCCCCGGGACCTTGATAGAGTGGGGCGGCCCGCGGGTTCCAGCACCCTGGTGCAAAGAGGCCGGCCCTTATTTTCCCAAGCCTTGAAGACCAACCAACCTGCTGGCCCTCGCCTCCCCGTGCAGGCGCCTCAGTTGCCAACCCGGGCTCCTCGCCTGACACTGAGAGCGGAGAGAACACGCCCCATCGCCATCACCGGGAGGGCGAGGCGAGCCCTGCGCGGGGCGCGGGGCGCCGGCGGTTCCCCGCGGGCTGGTCCGCCTGCAGCCGCCCTCCCTAGGTGGCCTCAACCGGGGGCTCGAGGGCAGGCGGGGGCGCGCGCGCTCGGGCGGAGGGGCGGGGGAGTGGGGACGCCGCGCGCCGGCAGGTGGGCGCGTCCTCCCGCGCGCGTGCGCGTGCGCGCGCCGTCCCCCTCACGTTCCCCGCGCGCCGCGTCCCCTCCCCGCCGGGAGCGCGCGCCTCCCGCCCTCGCGCCGGGTCCCGCTCGGTCTCTCAGAGCCGCACACTCCCCGGAGCTCCCGCCACGGCCGTCGCCTCGGCCGCTGGTCCCCAGCCCGGCGGCTCAGCCTCGGCCCCGCAGCGCCTCGGCCCCGGGCGCCCGCCCCTCCCGCAGCCGCTCCCCCGCCCTTTCCCGCCCTTCTTGCCCACCCGGCCGGCCGCGGGAGCCTGGAGACGAAGCAGGCGGGCTGCGACGGGGGTTGGAAAAATGGAGGTGCCGCGCCTGGACCATGCCCTCAGCAGCCCCACCAGCCCCTGTGAGGAGGTGATCAAAAACCTCAGCCTGGAGGCCATTCAGCTGTGCGACCGGGACGGTAAGAGCGGCCGGGACCGCGAGGAGAGGGGCCGAGCCGCGCGCCGAGGCGCCGGGGCCGCCCCTGCCCCGCCGACGCCGTCCGCCCGGGGCGGCGGGGTCTTTTGTTGTCCCCTCCGTGCACGTAAAAGCAGGTGCGGGGTCTCCTCCCTGCAGCCGCCCTCCCCTCGCCCCAGAAACAAAAGGACCCCGGAGCCGGCGTCCGCGACCGCGGCGCCCCTCGCCGCCTTTGCCCGCTCGGCCCCGGCGAGGGCGACGCTCCCGCTCGCGGCTCCTGCCCCGACGAGGCGCCTCCGAGCTTTGCCGCAGTCCGGCTCCCCTGGGTCTCCAGGCCCCCGGGGATGCGGGGAGGGGATGCCTTCTGGATGTTTCTGGCAACTCCCCCCCACAACCCCCGGACGCACACTCACTAGTTAGCCTTCTCTGTCCAGAAACTTATCCTTTCCCTTTTGAAACCTCCCACCTTCAGACTCCCCAAACGTAGAAGTCTTTTTATCTCCTCCCATGGGGATCGGGAGGACAGTGTTTCAGGGAGGGAGCAGAAAAACCGTGCATTTCAGCACCAAGGACAGACACAGGCTTCGTGGTTCTGGGCTGGGATTCCCGGACGGTCAGCAAGCTAAAGGAATGGGCCTCGTCGACCAGGGGACTCCGAATACGCGGCGGGCGCGCACCCTTGTGTGTGGATGTTACGTGGTTTAGTCTGTGGTTAAATTTGGCCGTCTCCTAAGGAAGGACATGGACCGAGCTCAGGTCCGAGCGTCGGAGCTAGTGCGACGGGTGGGGGGGAGGGCTCCCGTCCGTGTGACTCGGGCTCTGGGAGAGTCCGCTGGTTCGCGTGATGTGGAATGAAACTTCATTTGCAAGGCCGTCAGTCGGTTGGCCAAAAAATTGTAAAATTCGGCATCTGACGAAGGAGGAACAATATGCGTGTTGTCAAAGGGTCCTTGAACACGTTTGACTTTAAGTGAAAGTGAAATTAATGTTTAACTGCATATAGAGGTAATGGCCGTGGAACTTTTTTTTTTTTTTTTTAAACCAAAGTTAACGTAGAGATGCGAATACATCCACAGCAAGGTCATAACATGTATCCGTGTCATCCAAACAGGGAGCACAGGTTCTTGTTTCCAAAGTCATTTAAGTGGTAAGAACTCGGTTAGGCGTTGCTAGTTCAGTGCATGTAGGTCAAGTGAACATTGAATTTCTGTTTATTAATGCATGTTCTATGTGTTAATATAGATTTATATTTAATAATCTTGAAGTCAAAATTCAAACTTTTTGAAACCAAAGCCACTTTAATTTCTGAAACAGGTGTGGTATCAATAAATACATTCACGTGCAGAGGCAGCTTATATTTCCTTTATCTTTACACTGTTTTGGTCACCAGAACAGTAAGTGCACATATTTATGGCAGAGAAAAAAAAGTCATCATTCCATGATTAGAGTATAAAGATTGTCTTTAATATACCACAGAAGTCATTTGGATTTTAGTTGATACTTTCATGAAATGACTTTTTGTAATGCTACCATTGTAAATTGTAAGTATTTTTATTTTCTTAGATTGGTTTGAGAGAAAACCAAAATCTAATAAAAGTAGATTTCGTTTTTATTTACATCAATAACTTATCAAATGCTCATTCCTGTACTAATTAGAAATAGGCATTCATTATTGTGCTTCAGAACCCAGTTATCTTTATATTTAAAATTGCATTTACCACATGTTTCAGAGATACTGGAGAAAACAAAGTTTTCTTTTTTTTGTGAAGTTCACAGAGTTAATAATGTAGAGTACAAAAATTTATGTTATATTTACTGTGGTCTCTTCTCTCAGAATAATAACTGTAATAATCTTTTTAGTTATTTCCATTCACATTATGAATCTTGCAAAAGGAGCAAATTATGTAATATTTAATTTGGGGTGGGCAGTGCTGGCACTAAACAGTATCTATGAAAATTACTATTTGTAGACTCCTAAATAGTTTGACATAGACTAGAGTTTTATTTTGCTAAATAGTTTATACCTACACGTATAAAAAACTAACTTCTATTAGAAGATGTGTAAAAATGTGGGAATACCTTGTTTAGAGGTGTTGTAAAATACTTAACTTTTTTTTGAACCTATCTTACATCAACTCCAAAAATATCAAGTTGGCCTCATAAGAATAATTTAAGGAGAAACAGTGTTTGTTTTTTTTACAGCAGAGTTTATACAATGTTACATTAAATTTGTCAACAGACCTCATTTACCATCATTTTATATTGAGAAATTTTCAGCTAGATGCTATTTGCTCCCTTTATTTCCTTTCACTTTTCACTTTCCTTCCTTTCAAGTCTCATTATGTACATATATGTGTAACATAGAAAGACAAAAATGTGGCAGAAGATTTGTTTATGTACTTAAGTACATAATGAGAATTATATTTCATAACTTTATGAAATAAATATATTTGTCTTGTTTGCTCATTACTTTTCTCACTTTATTTTACTCTACTGTTAATTTGATGATGAAAAAACGAGAGAAACAATTCCTTGGAAGTTGAGTGAAATAGAATACAGGAAAGTATAGTATGATTGTTAAATGTTCATTTCCTTTTACCCTTTCCACTCATGGGTGATAGTTTTAACTTTTTAATGATTTGCATATTGTGTCAACTAAGGGCTGTACCTGCTGATGAACATAACTGTATGTGTCTCTTATGCTTTCTTGGGAAACCTCTCCTCTTTTATGTTTTTGTCTGCCACTTGCCTATTTTCCTATGAATTGATGTTTATGTTATCAGCAACAATTCACAGTGTTTCTTTTTTTCATAGTTTCTCAAAATATTTAATAGTCTCTGAAGAATATGGGCTAGAGTTCAAGAGTTCACGTAATTAGATTTTTAATTAAGCAAGACAGTTCTTATATATACACTTTACCTCATTGATAGTCTTTCCTAGGCATGTGTGCTTGGGTCGCTAGTGCATGGTAACTGTCCAGGTGTCACTTGTATTTCAAAATGAGAATTTTGGAAACCTTCTGAAGATGTACTGTAGATCTAGTGGTTTCTATTAATTACTATTGCAAGTAGAAGAGTTCCCCCATCTCGTCTGTTCTGCAGTATACTCAAGTTGTATACATGATGTACTTTTATTATGACTTTTCAAAAAAAATGTGGGAGGAAAACTATTTCTCATCTGGAAGCATCAATAAATGTGATTGGAAACCCATTTCCAGTTTGTTTCTTCATGTAGATGTTTAATACCTTCACTGACCTATGAACAGACAAAACAGCCCTCGACCCCATACACAGAATTTTACATTACTTCTGCTTTTTATTTTTTATAACACATATAAGAAAGCTTTCTTTACTTGCTGAGAAGGAAGATTTATGTACGTGTTGCCTTACACATATCCAAACTCCCTGCTGCCTTATTATAGTAAGGAAGAAAAATAAGGAAACATATTTTAAAGAAATTGCACATGCAGAAACTGACAGATATCTGTCTTTGTCTGTAAGACAAATGTCTGTAGAGAAAAAGGAAATAAAGATTTTCTTTTACGTTTTTTAAAAGATAGGTTTCTTTGAATGTTGACTTTATCATATCTATTTAAATTATAAATCATTTGGGACCTTCTTATTTATGCTTATTGACATGTGAATTAAACAAACTTTAACTTTGGAGACATAAAGTAACAGAAATGCTTAGTGGCACAGTGGTATATTATGTAATCTTTAATGACATTTTCTGAAGCAAACATCTAGGAGGAATACCCTTTAATAGTCTTTATTTTGCCTTTAATAGTCTTTTGCTTTTAATAGTCTTTATTACAAGAATGTAAGGTAGTCATTACTCAGTCTCACTGACATGCAGGATAACATGGATGAGACCTGACCTATTAGAATAGTGATTCTTTTTAAAATTATTTTTTTTAAGATTCAAGGGGTATATGATGTGCAGTTTTGTTACCCAGGTATATTGCATAATGGTGAAGTTTGGGCTTCTATTGAACCCATCAGCCAGGTGGTGAACAAAGTACCCAGTAGATGATTTTTCAACCCTTACCTCCCCTCCTCCTTTCCCCCTTTAGGAGTCCCTACTGTCTGTTGTTCCCATCCTGATGCCCATGGGTAGAATATTGACCCTTGATAGATGTGTAACCTCAGAAAAATTACTTAACCTGTTTTATCCTCAAGCTTTCTCATGTAAAATAGGTATAATAATGCAAATCGATAGAACTGTTGAAATAAGTAAATAAAGTATTGCTTATATAGTATTTATCACAAGTCTTGATATAAAAGAGAGTAGTAATTATTATTGTGAATGGAATATAATTCTCCAAATATCTTCTTGAGTTGAACTACTGCTTTTTATTTCCTTTTTGCTAATGTTTAAATCATTGTTGTTTTTCATAATTTCAATTATGTGTTGTTTAGTTAGGAGATCACTTCAACTTCATGAGTAATTAATGGTATCTGTAAATTCTGAATTTTAAAGAATAGTAATTTTTAAAGTCACATTTATAATACTCTTATCCCTTGCTTCTCTTTTGCCTTCCTATCAGTAATGTCCTTGTCAGCCTTAGTCCTAAAAGCTGTTTTCAGCTTCTGGTTCAAATCTGCTATTTGCTATTTTTCATGTGCCTCGTGACTTTGATACCTGTTTTGGATAGGGGTTTACCTCAGAGCCCTTCTCTTTTCTTAATTTACAATATTTTTCTTTATTAATTCTTTTCTAAGTATAGATCTGTATTAGGACATGTGACCTCTGGATTAATTTCTTTGACCCAGATTTGACTATAGAGATATTAGTGAATGTGAAACAAAACAAAAATAAAATAAAAACTAAAGGAAACAGATAAAAAGCTTGAAAGCCATAAGACTATATTAAATTCATTCATATTCTTGGTAGGGATTCTAATTCATTCCCAGGGAAGACCAGTAAGTTACTAAAAAGTCACATCAAAGGATATGTGGCCAGACTCCCTCCAGTGGTAGAACGACTGATGTGTCATATGTAGTGACACTGGCAACTTGCTTTGTTGCCTAGGTAGGCAGTCAGAAATTCACATACTGTAGAACACTATTTAGACAACTTCTGGGTTATTTGTTTTTTTCTTCAGATATTTCCTCTTCATTTAGGCCCATTCTTGCTTTTTCCTCTAACGTATGTGAGAATACCTTCCTGACTACTTTTATATTTCACCCTGGTCTTCAGTAATAACAACAGATGCGTTACTTATTGCAGCAAGCATAATCCTTCTAGATTCTGCTTTTCCTTCTCTGTCCTTAGCAGATGCATAATTTAAGTTTTGCCTTGTAGAATATGCCTTTTTCTTGGGATTTTTTTCCATTTCTAATAAATTTCTCTACATGAATCTTTTTATTTCTTTATCAATTATGTAAATCCTGTTTTTGCTACTCTAAAACATATGCCTTGTTCTTTAACTCTTTAAAATATTATTACTAGACAGTAAACTCTTTTTGGGTAGGTTATATTTTATACATATTTATTAGAGAAGTAAAATCAATGTGTGGGGAAGACTTCTAGCAGAAATGTATAGAAGGGTAGGAGAGTCTGGGAAGAAAAAATATGTAGACGCTTCAGCAAATTCTTTGCATCCTAAAGATAGTGACTGGAAACAGTATAAAAGAAAAAAATTACTCAAATTCATGATTGATTAAATTTTCAGCAAATTGGAAAATGAGCAGGAATAACTTTAGGATTTTAAGTCTGGGAAAACAAGAATCATTGACAGAAAAACAAACAACAAAAAATGATAAATATTTAGACATCATGATGACATTAATTTTTTACATATCAGATTTTGTGTTATTGGATATCCAAGTATGTCCTAAGCCCTTTTCCAGGGTCATTTCCCTATTTTATAGATATTGTATTAACAGAACAATATTATATACTGCTTTGTCATTATTGTTTTAGTGTAGATCCCCATAAGAGAAGACCCCACTTATATTCTTTGTAGGCTCTTCTTCTTCTTCATTTTCATTCCTTGAAAGCTACTCAACGTCTCTGAGAATCATTATGATGTAAAACCACTTAACACTTTAGAGAAGATTGTGAAATTGTGATTTTTTTGAGTCTTCTCCATAAAGATAGACTCCTAGGAGACATTAGTTTAAAGTGAAGAGATTAGTATAAAGTGAAAAGAACATTTGAGGTATGTTAAGATGTTTAGAATCTAACATGAAGAGACACCTTAGAAACTTAAACGTTCAGCAATTCTTAGATTCTGGGGTAAAGAGTTCTAGAATGGAGAGAAGAATGGATTATATAAATTTTATTCCACTAGGAAGACTGGAACTTAAGCAAAAAGGGAAAAATTAGGATTTGACTTCAGTTTTAGGGTGACCTCTAATGAGCTCTGTGTCTCAACCTTTGAAGGAAAGGTGTGATCACATCCTAGGGAAGGCCAACTTTGAACCCCAAAGATGAAATGAATCCACAGTTCAGGTTTGTTAAAAATGCAAGCAAGAAGTCTATATTTTGAAGTTAAGTTGAACAAGGAGCATCATGCTTGGGATTGTCATTAGTTTTGTTTCTTATCTTATGACTATTTGAGCCATGTTTGTGACATTTAAAAGAGGCTGCTCTGTGGGGATCTTGTCTTTTTTTCTACAGCCTGTGGAGATGTTGCTATCTAATAATAGTATGAGTGGCTTATAGTTTCCTTAGACATAAGCCATTCAAGGCAAGACACAAAAAATTTTTCAATATGCTCTGACTTTTAAAAAATATAGTGTCTCACCTTCCATGAGCTTATGAATATCCCAGTCTTTAGCATTTTAAGAGCTGTTGATAAATGCCAACAGTGGCCTTTTTTAGCATCTACTCTGTGATAGGTTCTTAATGGCTACAATTTAGTTATATCTATGATGTGGAACAGGGATCTGCAAGTTATGGTCCCTGGGTCAACTCCACAAGTCTTCTGCTTGTTTTTGTAAGTAAAATTTTATTGGAATACATCCATGCCCATTTGTTTACACATTGTGTATGGCTACTTTCTTGCTATTGCAGGACAGCTGAGTAGCTGACAGACCATGTAGCCCACAAACCTTAGAATACTTACTGTCTGGCCCTTTATAATAAAGAAAGCTTGCCAACATCTATTGTAAAAGATTGTGAATATAAGTTAATATCTCTTGATGGGAATAAAAACATTGAAAGGAGAGTTTATTTTTAAAATTGTACACTCATTTTGCTTTTATATATTTCTAGCGTTTTGAGATTATGCAGGTCAGGCAGAGAGCTGCAGAGACTGAATAATGTTACCAGGCAATAAGTTAGCTCTGCGTGGGTTCAGTGAAAGATGGGTGGTCATATATGCCATTGTGTCTGATAGGCAGTGAGAGAAACAAGCCTGAATTTTAACTTGAAATCTAGCTTTCATATAAATAATTTTAGAAATGAATGCTATTCATGTGCCGGTTTCCAGGTGCATTTATAATTCTATTAACTTAAAGTGTCAAAAATGATAGCACTGATTTTGAGAAATATGCATACTTATATTGACACACATTTCAAAATTTATGTAGATATCATATTCTTACTTCTAAAGCAAACAAATTAAACAAACATTCAATGTCTTATTCATCTTTTTATCTCCAATCGTCTATCTCAATCTGTGGTAAATTATCCCCTTTAAAAAAAATTTTAATCTGTCACCATCTTGATACTTATATTAAAAAGTAATTACTGGAAAAATGAAATTAAGATGATACAAAAGAATTAAGCTAAAATAAAAATAACCATTAAATTCCTTTAAATGCTTCTAACTGCTTAATCTCTAATTTTGCAGACTATTGCTTGTGGATGTGTTGCTTGTGGAATGTTACTTGGATTCTGCTTTCAAAATATTTAGGGAGACAATTTAGTTTGATGGGCAATATATTTAAATTGATAAATATAATATGTGAGAAGTAGTATAACAAAGAATAGAAGAGAAATTGGTTAATTCTGTTGAGTGTGAGAAGCAACATTTTTCTGGGTATTAAAAGTAAAATAAAAATTTGCCAGGAGAAGAAGTAGGAAAAGGGCATTTCTAGAAAAGATAAGAGCATATCTAAAGGCATATAATCATGTATGTTCTGGGAATACATTGCATTTGTATTGCTGGAGGAAAGAAGTGTGCCCCGTGGGAAATTAAGCTAAAAACTAGTAAGGACTAACTAAAATATACTATAATTAGGAGTTTGGATTTATCTTCTTAGTAAATTTCAAACTCTGTAATTTGTAGAGAACCTTTATTTTATTTTTTCTTTAATTTTTTATTATTTTTAAGATGTGGGGTACAATTCAGGGTTAGGTATACAAATGTTCATTATGCAGGTACCCTTGTTGATGAGGTGTGCCCCCACTTCCTCCGGGAGAGTCCCACTACTGCCAATCCTGCTTCCCTACTCCCCTCTCGGCTGTTTCCTGCTACTGCCAATCCTTTTCTTGCAGTATTGCTGTAATTGTTCAAGGTCCACTTAGAATGAGAACATGTGAGGCTCAGTTCTTTGTTTCTGTGAAAGATCACTCAATATTATAGACTCTAAGTCCATTTAGGTTGCTGTGAAGTTCATGATTTTGTTCTTATTTATGGCTGCGTAATATTCCATCGTGTATATGTATCACATTTTTTTAATCCAGTCCTCTTTTGATGGGCAGCATGGTTGGTTCCAAGTTCTTACTACTGTGAACAATGCTGCGATAAACAAGTGTGTACAGGTATCTTTTTTATAGAGTGATTTGAGTTCTTCCGGGTCTATTCCTAGTAAGGGGATAGCGGAGTGGTATGGAATCGCCACAGGGTTTCCCATAGAGACTATACTAGTTTACACTACTACCAACAGTGTAGAAGTGAGAACCTTTATTTTAAAAAAGAACATTTTTCAGAACTCTAGCAAGTAAAAGTAGCATTTTTATTAGCGTATTGTTATCTTGTACTTTTAGGCTTACAGCACATTTCAAATAAAGTCAATCAGTGGTATAGTAGGAGATTTAAATTAGCAGTTATGCCGAAAGTTGCTATTTTATATCAACTTCACCATCTATTTCTGTATTTTATTTTTATTGCATTATGCTCATATGTAGGAAATTCTTGTTCATGCAAATAAGTAGTGACAAACTAGAATGATTTTAACTCATTTGGCCTTCTCAGGATACTCTTCAAATAACTGATCCAGAAGTAAAGAGAAATAGAATGATTTTTTTTTCTCCCAAAGTTGAATCATGAAAGAGTAAATGTTCTATTTGGAGGGACGTGATAGAATCAATTCATCGGTCATCTCATTTTTTCATTGCTTGATGATAAAATACAGTATCATATAACATTTGGAAATATTTGTTGATACCACAAAAAAAACTCATACATTTGTGCTGATCTTTTAAAATATTAGGACAGTGGATTTATTTTATTTGTACAAAGAGAACCCCCAAAACCTAGAATTTATTTATAAAAAATTGTATTTTTCTTCTTACATGTTTAAATTTCAGTCACCTTCAAATACTCTCCGTTTGATGAAATATACCTGTTGAGATACTTAAAACAGTTTTTGCTCATAACAGTTTTTGAAGTCATCAATTTTGATAACTTTTAATGCTTCTGCCATTTTTTGTTTCATTTCTTCCACATAGGCAAAATGTTTCCCCTGGAGTACTTTTTTTTTTTTAATCTGGGGAAACAAAAAAAAAGTCACCGGAGGTGAGATCAGGTGAAGAGGGAGGGTGGGGCACGGGGGTCATGCCATTTTTGGTCAAAAACTGCTGAATACTCAGTATGGCGTGGGCAAATGAGCTCCTAAATCACCTATCATAAAATGGGCAAACTCATGGGAAGAATCTCAAAAAAAAATTCACTGAAGCTTAACACAGCCTCTCACAACAACACTAGCTGCTACACTGATTCCAATGGATTCCTAGAACACTTACCTAGCGAGGAAAGCCTGTGTTACAAGGGGCCGCCCTCCAAAAAATAACTTCTTTTTCTGGGGGGATTTAATATATCTGTATTTATAAGCTTGGCAACATTGTAACTGTATAATCAGTTTGAGTTTCTTCAGCTTATTAAAGAGCTAGATAATCAAATTGGTTTTCCTTAGTTATTTATATTTGAAAGATATTTATCAAAGTTTTTAAAAATTAATACAAAAGTATTTCTTGGATTTTTTTGAAATATTTATACCTTGCTTCAGCACACCTAGCAATGATTAGTATGAAAAATTAATTTTGAAATTATCTGTTTATAACATTACAGTTAGCCCAGGAAAAGAAGACTCCCCAACAACTTCAATGTAAAGGGATAGTTTGAATGTAATTTTCCAAAATATTTTGAAATACCTAAATATCTAAACCTTATTAGTATACAATAAGGATAAGTAATATATATCTACATATATGACTTACATACTTAGTAGTATTATACATATAAGTAGTAGTATACTTACAAGTAGTATACTTACAAATAGTAGTATACTTACAAGTAGTATACTTACATATTATTTGATGAAATCTGGTAACAACTTTTACAGAAGGTACCACTCCTGAGATTTTTTAATTTTATATATTCTCCTTAATATAATTGTCTCAACATTCTGACAGTTTTAGTTAATGTTTTGTTAAAAACTGATTTAAACATTAAAATGTTCTTCTCCATTGTGTGTTGCCATTTCTGAATTTACTTGTTTGAAAAACTTCTGCAAAAGCAAATGCATAAATCTGCTCCATTCATATTATTATCATTCAGTAAAATTGGAAATGTTTTATATAATTTCAAGATTTGAATTGTAAGTCAGGTATATGTGATGAATAACTTTTGTATTCTCTGCATTTTCAGGCATGTATTAATGGTTTATTTCAGTTTTTTGACAACTACTTACTCTTTTAACATTTATTGCAATATCAGAAATGCAGAATTTTATAAGCATTTTTCCAATTGTGTATACTTTTATTCATAGGTGATATGATTACTTTGTATTGAGTACATCTTAACTGTCAAATTTGTAGTAACTTTAACCACTCTGTGTTTTATTGCAAAATTATGGAGCTTGTCAGAGATCCAATCACTATTTTATGAAATCTTGTTATATAAAATCCAATGAAAACTTGTCAGTTTTTATCACTGCAATGTAAATCCTAATGACAGATCATTACTATTGCATTTCCTGAGAACGGCCAGCATATTTATTTCACTTTGAATATAGTGTCTGTGTGGTCACTATTAGCTGAAAAATCAACTAGTACTAATTAATAGTAAGACTTAATATATCTTGAGCCAAATCAGTCACAATACACTCATGTTAACTTTGTGTAATATTTCCTGATTTTAACTAACAATTCATTTCTAGTTTATAGGTAGTTATTTCATTACATATGTTGGAGAAAGTATAACATTATCCCAAACTTAGAATAACTTTATCACAAATATAGCTAGAAAAGAAGTACACAAAACTCATAGTAAGCCTTTCATCTATTTAATTTGTTCTGTTGAAAGGAAGGAACAACAGATGTACCAGAGCCTTACCTGCAAATAACTGAACTCTGTATTCAAGTTCATAATGTGTTTGTAAAATTTTACTTGAGCATACACTTGCTGGTATGAATTTAAACAAACAAACACAAATAAAACAAAGCTACACTTTTTAATACATTGTGCCATTTTGTACACTGAAGTAGCAGGCAAAGTTTTCTTTTGAAGCTTACCCAAAATCACATACAACAGCACAATGTAATATATACTATTTTATTACAGTTTTTAAGGTAGTTTAAAAGGGAATTAAATGATAATGTTTGCTGAGTCCCTTAAACATCTCTAAATTAAAAATAAATAAATCTTTGGTCAGTTGTTTTAAAAATGTAACATCTAGAGGATTTGTTAAAACTTTTAGATTGCTGGACTCTATATCCTGTATGTATGATTCTTAGATCTGGGTAGATCCAAGAATTTGCATTTCTAACAAATTTCTAGGTCGTGCTAATGTTGATTATCCAGGGTCCACACTCGGAGGAGCAATTCTGTAGGTAGCATTACCAAAGAAGTTCTTAGGTGGGGAAGAGACATTAGATATTTGGTGTTTTGAAATAGTATTCTGGCATCCATTTGATGAATGAACTGAGATATTGAGCATGGGAAGTTTAACCACTTAAATAGCAATTAAGATAATAGATAGGATGGTTAAGAAAAGGTAGATAAAAATTAAGGGTGGAATTGAACAGCATTTCTGAGGCAAACATCTGTCAACTTTGTGATCAAACTAGAAGTGTGAGAAACAAAAAAGGAATTGTTGAGGATGGCTAAATTTGCTAGATTGGGAGACTAGGTACATTTTGACATGAGCAAATAAAATAATTGTTGACTGGAGGAAGGAATGTGAAGGAGTAGGCTTAAAGATGAGCTACTAAAGTTATTTCTGGACAGGTTTGATTTGAAATATCTGTGGAATATTTAGAAGGAAATGTCTAGAAGACTGTTAGAAATATCCCTCTATGTCTCACAGGGAAAGAGTTTGAGAATAAAAATAAAAACTTAGTAGTCTTAAGATGTTTTTCAGTTGCCCTTATTTCTTCTTTATCAAGTATTCCTTCTTCATCTTCTAATCAGTCTTTGAGAACCATTTCAGGCTGTTGAACTGCTCATTAGAATGAGTAAATTAGAATGCTAGTCTCCGTGTGTGTGTGTGTGTGTGTGTGTGTGCGCGCGCGTATGTGTGTGTGTTGTCTGAAATGATTGTTTTTCAAATCAATTACTTTGATATATTACATTCAGTAGGGTGTGGTTATTTAAGACAGTCATCATGGAAGAAATACAATTAACCTAAACTCTGTATTTGATAGATTTCTCCCCTTTATTTTGACTGAAAATAAAATAAGTATATGATTTTCTGCTTACTATGGAAGTACACTGGATTAATTTTTCCCTTTTTAGCAACATAATCTGCAGTGCAAAAAATAAATAAACTGGTGGAACCCAGATCAGCAGAAAAATAATGACACCAGGGCCTTAAAAAAAAAATAAAATCTCCACCAAATCTATTACTAAGGCTTTCATGCTGAACATCTATTTCCAAGATTTTCTTTTGATCTTGAACCTACTAATATTTATTAGGGTGTTTGTTTAGTGAAAGCCTAAATAAGACTTTTTTTTTACATTTAAATGTTATTTTTTGCAGAGACTTTGTGTTTAAACTTAGATAACCCTTTCATTTTAATATATTTTTCAGTTGCTTTGCCTGTAGTATTAATACTTTTTAATTTTAATTTTCTGATATACAAACATTACTACCTAGTTTCATTATAATGTAATCATATTTTAGTGAAAATCTTAATATGTTTCCCTGGATACATGCATAGTGCTATTTAACATGTACGTATGTGTGTATTTACTTATTTTCATTGCACTGTTAAATACAAATGTGCCATACTTTAAGAAAATCTGAAATCTAAACTTACAAAACACATTAATCAGGGAATAGTTATTTTTCCTACAATAATGTTCTCTGTTGACTGGGCTTGGTGGCTCAGCCTGTAATCCCAGCACTTGGGAGGCTGAGGAGAGTGGATTGCCTGAGAGTGGGTTCGAGACCAGCCCAGGCAACTTGGCGAGACCTCATCTCTACAATAAATCAAAAATTAACCAGTGTGGTAGCGCACACCTGTAGTTCCAGCTTCTTGGAAGGCTGAGGCAGAAGTATCACCAGAGCCCAGCAGGTCGAAGCCGGGGTGGCCGTGTGTGTGTGTGTGTGTGCCACTGCACTCCAGACTGGGTGACAGAGTGAGACTCCAACTCAAAAATAAATAAATAAATAAATAAATAAATGTTCTCTGGCAGTCCTAAAGTGTTCTTCATAGTTTCCTTCAGAGTTATTTGACAGAAAAGCCAAATGGCAACGAAATGTGATACCAACTAAATTGTCTTAAACAATGGTTTCTTATCTCTCAAATTTTTTTTTTTTTTTTTTTTTTTTTTTTTTGTTAGGGGGGAAAGCCGTCGCCCAGACTGGAGTGCAGTAGCCGCTCCCGGCCACTGCAGCCTCGACCTGCTGGGC